>JANUWF010002777.1:0-66274 GCA_026120185.1 Voacanga thouarsii | reverse complement strand
CGTCAACTCAAAGCTTTGGAGGTACTCCGAGAGCTGGAAGCTTTTCTGCAGCCGCATCACCAAGAAGCCTCCGCCCGCCTAAGTGTCCTTTGAGTTGAGATTTCGAAAGAGTTGAAAGAATTGAAGGACTTGAGGAGCAACTACGAGAGCTCCGAGGCGGAGTTAGATTCCGAGAGGCGGTCCCCAAAGGAAAAACTTGAAGCCGAGGAGTCGGCCAATAAACGGCCTCTTCTACACAAGGGTTAGCGGCCGGATTCGGGATGAACGACTCATGCTTGAAGTAGAGGAAGAACTGTTCCAAACTTACTCGACCACCATGAATAGCTCATGCTTGAGGTATGCGATCCTTATGAGCCAATTTTCAAACTTACTTGATCACCATCTTTCGTTGTCCCGATGAGGTCGGTCTATCGGGTACTCAAACTGGGGATGTCGAAACTCGTTCGTCTTCAACGAAAGAAACGGTTGTGGAACTAGAGGTGACCCAAGAAGAAGCGACCAACCAAGCGAAAGAGGAGAAGGGAATCCCATCGGCTACCGCTCTCGCCTAAAGAATATTCGAATCGACTTACCATAATTTCATTCGCTCAACCAACCGAGACACCTCACACTCCTTCCGAGGAGAATTGACTTGTTCTCCTTTTTTTCACCTTTTCCTTCTAGCTCAATCTCAAATGTAATAGTCATCTCGATCAGCTTTTTGTGATCAACTACTTTATGAATGCAAATATTTTTCTCTCTTTTCTTCTCGTTGTGTTTTTTTTCTCTCTCTTTTTCTTACTCTTCTCCTACCGAGGTTCCCTCCCAAAATGTAGGGTAGAACTTCTTTAAATATTTTCTGTTTATGGTATTACTCACCTCTTTCTCGTCGGGTGTTGTCAATCGAAAAGCCCTTTATCGAAAATTTGTGTAACGAAAAAATGTCCTTCCCATAAAGCGGACCACTTACCATAACATGGGTCTTTTGGTGCAACCGGTAGTATGATTTTTCAAACCATATCTCCTACTTGAAAACTCTTTCCCGTCACTTTCCAATTATAGGCTTTTGCTACCTTCTCCTTGTGCCTTCTAATGCTACCCATCGGTCATTTTCAGCTTGATCCAAACTCATAGCCATAGGCAAAGCCAGCTTGTAGTCCTCAATCGACAAACAGTGTTGGTAAGCTACTCATGTCGATCGCAGTGATAACTCAGTAGGTAACATCACGTCTTATCCATATGTCAGCCTAAATGGTGTGAAACCTGTAGCAGTCTTGAAAGCATTTCGATAAGTCCACAGAACCTTTAAAGTGTTTCGTGCCACCTTCTGGGATTATCCTCCAATGACTTACAGATCATGCTGATCAAGGTCTTATTTGTAGCTTCAACTTGGCCATTGGCATGTGCATAGTACGGAGACGAATATAATAATTTAACTTTGAATCGAGTTAAAAATTAAGTTGCGTACCTTATCTCCAGTAAACATGGCTCCTTGGTCAGCCGTTATTGTTTCAGGTATGCCGAATCAGAAAAGAATATTCTGCTGAAAGAAGGCGATAATGGTAGACTGGGTTACCCCGGTCAAAGCTTGTGCCTCTATCCACTTGATGAAATAATCTGTTGCCATTAGAATGAAGGTGTGCCTTTTAGTCGATTGCGGGTGAATCTTACCGATGACATTTAGAGCCCAACCTCTGAATGACCATAGCTTGATGATAGGATGTAAATCCGTAGAAGGCGCATGAATTAAAGGGCCATGCTTCTGACATGCCTTGCATCCAGCTGCATAGGGTATGCAGTTCATGGTCATAGAAGGCCAATAAAATCCATGACGCTATAGTGTCCATTTTAACTTTGAACCTGCCTTATGAGCATTGCATAGGCCTTCATGCACCTCAGCTAACGCCTGTGATGCTTCTTGCTTTGACAAACATTTCAACAGAACACCTAAATGGCTTCTTCTGAATAGATCATTCCTTATCAAAACAAAGTTCAATGCCTTGCATTTTAACTCCTATGAAGCCTGACTAGTAGGCTTCCGTAAATACGAGACGATATCAGCACGCCAGTCTTTTTCATGTTCTTCTTCCGATATTTGCTGACACATTATTACCTTGGCTATTTTCTTGAAACCTGAAGCCATTTGAGCTAGATCATTTGTCCTTTAGTTCCCAACTCGAGGAACATGAGTTAAGATAACTTCCGAGAAGTGTTGCAACAATGCCTTTACTTCCTGTAGCTAGTGTTGCATTTGTACTCACCCGAAGTCTGTTAGATAACAACTTGAGAATCCCCTGTTATATTGACCACTCGTGCATCCAAAGCATTCAGGGTTTGAAGTCCTAAAATGAGGGCATCATATTCTGCCTGATTATTTGAAGTCCCATTTCTTAACTCAAACAGAATTCTTCCTTGTCGTCCGCAAAGAGCTTCAATGATCAAACTGGCACCTGCCGTATACTGGGTGCTAGATCCATCGAACTACAACGTCCATGGTTTATATGAAATGTATCTCTGTGCCTCTTCTTTTTCAGAATTGAGCACTTCTAAACATTGATGTTTAGCCAAGAAATCAGCTATGGGTTACCCTTTCGTTGCTTTCAAAGACAAGTGAGTCAGAGAAAAAATATGTAGCTTAATAGCCCATTTTATTAAACGTCCTTGCAGCAAAGGGTGGTTTAACAAGTATTTGACGAGATCAATTTTGCAGAAAACTTGTGCTTCCCTAGGTAATAGATAATGTTCTAGCTTCATTTATACATAATATAAAGACAGACATAGTTTCTCAACAGAAGAATACCTTGTCTCGGTGTTTGTCAGGTTTCAGCTGAGGTAATATACTACTCTTTCAATCCCTTGTACATCGTCCTGAGTTAGCAAGCAACCCATAGACTCTTGAACCGCTGAAATGTACAATTTCAAGAGTACCTTATCATGTAGCGGCATCAAAATTGGTGGTTGTGACAAAGCCTTCTTAATCTGATCAAAGGTCGTCTGGTGCTCCGACTGCCAGATGAACTCTAGAGACGACTTGCTTTCCTGTAGCATTTTCTAGAAAACATTGCAAGAAATTAATCTTCCCTAAGAAACTTTGGAGCTCTTTTTTGGACTGCGGTGGCCTTGCCTGTAGAATATCCTTTACTTTATTCTGGTCCATTTCGATTCCTCTTTAGTGTACTAGGAATCCGAGAAAATTTCCAACTGAAACTTTAAAAGCACATTTGGCGGGGTTGATTTTTAACCGGTGTTTGCGCATTCGGAGGAAGGCTTGCTCCAACCACCTTAGGTGTTGTAAGAAAGTGGGTGACTTAACTACTAAATCATCAATATAAACTTCCATGGTCTTGCCAATGAGATCATGGAAAATGAGGTTCATGGATCTCTGAAAAGTAGCTCTAGCATTCTTCAAACCAAATGCCATTCGAATAAACTGATAGATCTGGGACATCAGAAAGTTATCTTCCGTGTATCCTTTTCACCTATAAATATCTAATTATAACCAGAGTATCCAACCATAAAGTTTAAAAATTGGTTTCCTGCTGTCGAGTCTACCAATATATCGGCCATCGACATGGTGTATTCATCATTTGGTGTGGCCAAATTCAAATTTCTGGAATTAATACAAACCCACAGCGAACCGTTTTTCTTGATGACGGACACAATATTGACACCCAGTCTGCATACCGACAGGTACGGATAAAACCACACCGAAGTAACCTCTCAATTTTCTCTTTGATCCTAGGTAGGAGTGCGGGATTAAAATGCCGAACAGGCTACCTATGGGGCTTGAAACCTTCCTTAATCGATAAGTAATGTTCCACAATGCCTCTGTCCAATCTTGGCATTTCATGATAATCCCAGGCAAAACAATCTTTGTGCGTACAAATCAGAGCTGTTAAGGCATTCAGTTGATCGAACGTTAAGCATAAGCTTACCTTTAGAGTTCTGTTTTCTCTAGGTTCCCCGAAGTCCATCTCTGTTAGAGGATCTTGATGATAAAACCGGGTGTATGATGAACATCAGGGTCCTCTATTTTCAAATGTATACCTTCCAGTCATTCCGTTGTAATTTGATTGTGAGCCATGCTGAGCTTGGCGTCCTGGCTTGGATCAAAGGTAGAGCGATAAAACACAGCCTCGTTCATGTGCACTTCTGCTGAGAATGGATTGGGGTCGGTTGGTATCTTTTCCACTTGCTCTCCATCCTAAATCAACATCATTTGGTGGAGCATTGATGGAACACAATGGTTCACGTGAATGCAATCCCTACCTAGTAAAATAGAGTAAGTCGACTTTGCTGTGATCACAAAGAAAATAGTCTTGCCAATTTTAGATCCTACTGTCACCTCAAAAGTGATGTCCCCTTTTACTTTGGCTGTGTTCCTGGTGAAATTAAGTATGTGGATATTTGTAGGAGATAAATCATGTTTATCCTTACCCAAACACCTTAAGGTTGCCAACGACATTACGTTCAGTATAACCCATTCATCAATAAAAACTCGAGAGAAAGGCCTTCCGTTGATATGTGCCTTAATATACAATGACTTGGGTGATTGGTATGCTCTGCCTTTGGGATTGGGAAGGATTATTGGGAAGAACATACCTTCTGATGGCACCTTGAACTCGATGAGCTCAACGACAACTTCTTCCATTGTATAGTAGTCTTCCTTCACTACTTCTTGTTCAGCCCTTACTCGGAATTGTGATGGGGGAATGCTTAGCATATTTTGACTCAGGAAAGTACATACCTGCTTATCTAGCCATCTCTCAGGCGTCTGTCTCTACTGAGGCTGTTTCCTTTGTTCTCGTCGTTTTTGTATTTTTGTAAGATAGGGGTGTGACCCCAGGAAAACTGGCTCCTTACGAGGTACATACGCTGTAAACCTCTCATATTTTTCATAGAAATGAGCTGTGAAGGTCGGAGTGGTAAGCTAGATGAAAACTGATAATCGATTGTCCAACCTTTGGAACGTTGTTCTTTCCCCTTCTAAAGATTTGCACTATTTCTTAATGGAAGAATCTCCCGGTTCATGCTTCGCATCCTCTTTACACGTCTGTACTATACTTGCATCTGTCGCTGAAAACGGGTTTGTATCGACTAGAGTTTCTTCATATTTGTCAGCAAATCTCACATTTCATTCTTGCAAAGCCTTCTGAATTGTGTTCCTGAAAACCACATAGCTATTGGTATTATGAGAAAACAAATTATGCCACTTACATTATTTCTTGCCCTTTAGCTCCTTTGGACTTGGGACTTTATGGCTGAGAGGTAAATGAATCTGTTTGTCCTTGACCTTCTGATCGAAGATTTGCTCGGCCTTTGATACTCGAATGTATAAGTGGATTGCCCCGCCGGGGAAACCTCCTCCTTCTCTTTGCCAGGTTTAAAAAAAGAATAAGTGTAAGATGTACCTTTTACTAGTTCTGCCACCATTACCTCCAATAATTGTTCCTCCTCATTATCCGTAACGTCGTCCACAACTGATACCATAGTTTGCCCATGAGAGAACTTAACAGCCTTCCTCTTCTCTCTTTTTTTTTTTTTTTTTTTTTATCATTTCCTCTATTCGACGGCTTGAGATAGTAAGCAAGATAAATTAGAAAAGTCCTGTAGAATGAGATGCTCCTTGAGTTGCGGATGTATTCTGCTAATGGCTATTTTGGCACACTCCATTTCTGGCAGTAGAGTGGTGTATTTGGCCTTAATTTGTCGGAAACGCTCAATGAACTCTGCCACACCTTTTGATGATTTTTGCTTGACTGCTAGGAGATCTGCTATGGAAACCTCAGGTGCCGATTTGAAGAAGCGTTCATGAAAAATCCGTTCTATATATGCCCATGAGTACACAGAACTGGGCATCAGATTTGCATATGAAGTAAATACCGCCCCTGTCAAAGACAAAGAAAATAATTACAATTTCTGCCAGTCACTGTTCCCGAATTCTCCACATTGCACTGTAAACCTCCTTATATGCTCCATGGTTAACTTTTTGTCCTCTCCAGAAAATGTGGAGAACTCAGGTAGCTTAAACCCTTGCGGTAACACTGTTATAGAATCCACTCACTCGGGATACGATTTCTGATAAACTGGTTGATCCTAGGTTTGTCGACACAACACTTTCGTTATTGTATTGACATTGGCCGATGGTGCTGGCTACTGATTTTGCATAGGGGGACTTAGTGTAACTGGCCGGGAAACATGTCCTGGGAATGAGGCCATCTCAGGGTATCCCGTTCCCTGCATCGGATAAGCTGTTGCTGTGGCAGAATACATAGAAGGAATAATTGTAGCGTAGTTCTGTGGCCCTCCATACGGGAAACAAACACTCCTGTAACTCCCCTGAGATGTTCCCGAAGAAAGAAGAAAAATCAGTTATTAAAATAATAGTACATGCTTGAAGAAAATATAACACAAAATTAATAGACTTTAACACATTTCGAACATTTTCTATGCGCACAAGCAGAACAAAGGATATATGATTTTAGAGACACAAAGCTTCACATAAAATGTATAAATCAAGATAGACATTGACACTAAAACAAAAGAGGTACAGAATCGAGCCCCAGTATACAGACTATCTCTATTAGTATTATGAACTAAATGCATATATATATCTTTGGCAAAACATTGAAAGAAATCCAACCAAGACTGTGATGAAGTAACTGGCAATGGCAATGCCAGTCAGAAGATTTCCATTTGTTATCACTCTTGATTGAAAATGCTGAACAATGGTAGCAAGAGGAACCAAGGAGAATCAAAATTACACTTAAAATTTAATCAAGCAGCCAACAAACCAAGTCCCTTAAATTTACCAGCCTCCATTTCTCACGTTGAAGAAAACAACTTTCCAATAACCGAAATCAGAAAATCCAAAAAAGCACATGTGAAAAAGTTAGTGCACGATTCTCTTACTTTGAGTTATAGTTCGATAAGAAAATTCGAAAACCTAATCTAATATCCAAAATTGCAGCTAGGGATTCTCTGGCTACAAACACTAAAAGTTGAAATATATCCAAAACTTAGAGAGAAACAGAGGATGCTACATACCAAATGCACAATTTGGACTTTGAATTGGAGTTTGTTAACTTAATTCTAAGTGAAATTCAGTGAATCCACTTCTTGGACGACTCCCTTTTCCTACGCCCAAAATCTTCAATCACCAGATCTCCAGGCCAGAGAATATTGAAAAGGAGACCAATGCCGAACCCCTTCCGGCGACTGTTCCGATTATAGGGAAGAGGAGATAAGCAAGCAGGCTAAGATTTAGTCGTCCGGAGGGTGTCTGCCCCTCAAAAATTTGGCCTATTTTTGGTTTCGCGCTCAAAATTTTCACTTTTTCATATTTTTTTTATAAGGGGGGTGCCCGCGGGGGGGAACCTCGGAGCGCTATAAAGGCATATTCCACTTTGTCCCTCGAACTCTTGTTAATTTCCAATTAAAAACATGTGCTTTTAAAATTGACAATTGAGGGCCCACTACAAATTCTGCGGAAGCAAAGCCCTTTTTGGCCTTTTTACCCTCTTCTCTTGAAATAAATATTTTTTAATATAAAAAAATTTACATTTCATATTTTTGAGCCATTTTTTCTCTTTGATTTCCAACTCTTTTCAATATAATATAAACCAAAATGAGGAAAATATATAAATATAAGAGAAATTAAAAGATGAGTTATTATTCAACAATTTCTATAAAATGTACATATTTTTTACATATTTTATATTTGAGCATTTTGGAGAGTTATGTAAAAACTTCTAGAAAAGAGAAAAATAAAGAGAACAAGAAAAAGCAGAACATATTTATAAAAAAAAATGTTGGAGATGATTGTGATATAATATTTGGTATTCTGACTCATCATCATTTGCTATATATTAGCATAGTTTTGAATAGGTTAAATAATATAAGTTTTGTATTTCATTTCTTTAATTTATAATTTTTTCAACCCAATTTAGAAAAAAATAATGAATAATGCAATGAATCAATCGTATTTTATATATATATATTCATACACATATTTTTAATATGACTAAAACGTTTATATTTTTATTTGGCCAAGACATTGACAAAAATAAATAAATAAATAATATCTGTATTGACGGAAGGATATCGTATTAAAATTTCTTGCAAAGAAATCAAAACTTGAAAAGCATAATTTTCCTTATAATATCTCAAATTCAATGAACTCGGAAAAGCTTCCTTCTGCGGTTGTTGAAGTGATCCACAATTTTGAAATTTAATGATATTTTGATATTGTGAACCCTTCAAATCCTATATAAACCCTAAGTGCACTTCCCCCAAAATCCAAGTAAAGCTCAAAAGAGAAAATTTACAGAGATGGCTTACAATAGCTTGGTGGAGATGGCAGTAGCAATGATGGGTGGCCGTCTCTTCCTCAACCTCTTCATCAAAGACTTCTGCTTACAGGGCTAAGAGAGAGAGACCAAGAGGATGCTGTTTATGCCATATCACCTTTTTGGTGGAGGATGGATCAAATTGGTATCTTTTTATCTAGCCAAATTTTTTTTTTCATTTTTTTTATTTGTTAGAGAAGAACTATTGTTCTCCATTGAAATGCAAAAATAAATAAAAGTTTCTGTTTTTTATTTTTGCTGTTGGTTTTTTGTTCTTTTTTCCCTTTTTGCTTCTGGTGATAGAACTGCCTGCAAAAGATCAAAGATGCAAATCTACTTATGTTAAATATTTCTTTTATTCAATTTTACTACTATATTTCACATGAAAAGAAATGAATTTTCATCAAATTTAAAATTAAAAATAAAATGGCCTTATATTAACTTGCATACATAAATTTTGTGCTACAATCACGATATTGAATTCCTAAATGTTCTTCCTATTATAAACAAAGTATAAGAGAATAAATTATTGGTGGTTTTGATTTTTTTTTAAAGTTATGAATTTGATTCTTATATTAAAAAAAAAAAATCAATTAGCCAACATAGAAAAGCAACAGGGTATGGCCCCCTGGCCTCCCCCTCCTCTCCCCGAAAAAAAGCATATACATAATAATTCCCAGAAATTATTTTTATGTATATAGTGACCCTGCAAAATTAAGTCAGTTCCTCCAATACTAGTCCCCGACCTCCGGCCTTGAGTCAATAACTAGAACTAGTGCATCGTTTTCCCCCATTTTTCGGGCACCTAAAATTGAAATATACAATAGAAAAGGTGTTGAGAAATTTAGTAGTGATATCGTTTTAAAGAAAATAAAAATCTGTAGTGAGAAAAAAAACTACAATTTGTTTTTGATAAAGGGAGAATGATTTTCTTTTTTTTTTTTTAAAAAAATGATAAGTGATAAAGGGAAAAGAAATGGTAAAATGAGACAAAATTTACACAATAAACCTACCAAAAGTACTAGATCAAAATGCCTCGAGTTATCAAAATTACCAAAGAGACCTCAAGTTTGAATTTTTTTTTTCTTTTTCTATATATGCCCATCTTTAACTTCTTGTATGACTAGTTCTCCAAGCCAGAGGATAGGGATAAGGAGACCAGTGATGAACTCTTCCGGTGGATTATTCTGATTTTAGAGAGGAAGAGATAAGGAAGCAAAAATTTCTATATATGCCAAGGGTGTTTGGCGCTCAAATAGTTTGCATCTTCAATTTTTTTTTTCTCTTTTTCACTTTTTTGGGCTTGGAAAGAGGTTATAAATGTTAAATCTACTTTGCCCCTTGAACTCTAAGGATTTTCCTAGTGAGAGCCCACTACAAATTCTCCATGAACAAAGTCCTTTAGCCCTTTTTTTTTTCCCTCTTGAAATTAATATTATTAATTTATTAAAAAATTTCTATTTCATATTTTTAGGCCATTATTTCTCTTTGGTTTCCAACTCTTTTCAATATAGTATAAACTAAAAAAAGGGAAATATATATGTATAAGAGAAATTAAAAAATAAGTTATTATTCAACAATTTCCATAAAATGTAAATATTCTTTTACATATGCTACAAATTACTCCCAATTATATTTGGTTTTAATATGTAAAAGCTTTTTGAAAAGATAAATACAAACACAACCCTCCCCCACCCCCCCCCCTCCTCCACACACACACAAAAAAAAAAGGCATTTCTTTTGTATAGTCAAAGTGCACATTTATTTTAAAAAGAAAAATGTTTGAGATGCAAAATTAGAAAGATTATGAGTTAGGATCCAACTATATATCACGTACCATTTTTTTTTATCATTATTAAAACTAACTTATAACATATAATTTAACTTTTATAAATTTTAATAATTCGTCTGCACAACAGCACAAGTTTTTAGGATAGGTATATACAAATTATAAGATTTAAAATCAAGTATTTCAAATTTAAAACCATTTACTTCAGCTAAAAATAGAAACAGAAAAGATATTTACATTGATGGAGGGATATGGTAAAACCATTTCTTGCAAAGAAATCAAAACTTGAAAAGCAATTTTTTTCCTTGCAATATCCCAAATTCAGTGAACTTGGTAAAGCTTCATACTTTGATTGTTGAAGTGATCCATAATCTTAAAACTTAATGACATTTTGATATTGTGAACCATTCGAATCCTATACAAACCCTAAGTGCATTAATTCCCCCAAAAATACAAGTAAAACTCAAAGGAGTAAATTTTGAGAGATGATTTACAATAGCATTGTGGAGATGACTGTGGCAATGTTGGGTGGCACTCTCTTCCTCAACCTCTTCATCAAAGACTTCTGCTTACAAGATTAAGAGAGACCAAGAGGATGCTGTTCACGTTATATCACTTTCTTGGTGGTATGTGGATCAGAAAATTACCATTGTTTCTTTTTTATTTTTTTGGTGAGGACAGCTATTGTTCCCTTTAGAAATGCAAACATAAATAAAAGCTTCTGTGTTTTTTTTTTTGGCTTCTGGCGATGGGACTGCTTGTAAAAGATCAAAGATGCAAATTTACTTTATGTTAAATATTTCTTTTGTTTAATTTCATTACTATATTTCGCATAAAAAGAAATGAATTTCATCAAAATTTAAAATTAAAAATAAAATAGCCTTATATTAACCTACATATATAAATTTTGCGCTACATTCACGATTTTCGACTCTAAATATTCTTCCAATTATAAATAAAGAATGACAGAATAAATTATTAATGGCAAAACCATGGTATAATAGGTTATGAATTCAAGTTATATATTAAAAAAAATCAATTAGCCAATAGAGAGTGAGCATAAGAAAAGCAAAGGGAGTCATATCCCTCCGGCCTCCCCCCACTCCCCCCCCCCCCCCCCAAACAATAAAGAGTATATACATAATAATTTCCAGAATTTTTTTTATGGATATAGTGACCCCGCAAAATTAACTCAATTTCTCCAATAGTTGTCCCCGAGCTCCGGCCTTGAGTCAATAACTACAGCGTCATTTTTTTTTCCCTTTTTCTGGCACCTAAAATTTAAATAAATAAAATTCTGTAGTGAGGAAAAAAAAAACTATTAATCTGTTTTTGATAAAGGGGAAGGATTTTTTTTTTTAAAAAAACTTTTGCTAAGTGATAAAGGGAAAAGAAATGGTAGAAGGAGACAAAATTTACACAATAAACCTACCAAAATTAAAGAGGTCTCAAGTTTGATTTGTTGAAACAGCTGCCAGCTAGGATAGCTACACACATGCCCGGGAAACAGAAGCAGCTCACACCAAGCATACTACAGACGGTTATGCATTGAGGATGGCTTGATGATCAAGCTTCTTATTTGAATTTTCTGTTCTGATTATTAGATTTAGATTTGTAATTTATAAATAGCTATTCCTGATGTATATATATATAGGTGAGATAGGACATTGTATTTATTATTCTCTCTGGGAAGATGAAATAAAATTTCGAAATCTTCTCTCTCAGTTTGCCTTTTTGCATTTTTTTTTTGCTTTCAAGTCTTCTGTTTCTTCATGGTATCAGAGCTTCCAGGTTGATCTGGGCTCAAATTGACTCATAGAAGTCCCTTTTTCCTTGATTTTCATAAATACTATGGCGAATTTCATCCCTGCAACTGCAGAATATGTTGCTCCCAATCCATATTACATCCATCCTAGTGATTGTCCATCTCTTGTCCTGGTTACACCACCATTAGATGGAAATAACTATCAAACATGGAATCGTTCTATGCGAATAGCATTGTCTTGCAAGCACAAAGAACAATTCATAGATCCATTGAATCCAATTCCAGCAGTAGAAGATCAGATGCATGAACCGTGGAGACAGTGTAATAACCTTGTGATGGCTTGGCTGATGAAATCATGCACTCCAGAAATAGCTAGATCCGTGGTGTATAACCAGACTGCAGCAGACATTTGGAAGGAACTGAATGAGAGGTTCAATCAAGGGGATATGCTCAGGTTATTTGATCCGCGGGAGGAAATTCATAGTTTGAAACAAGGTTGTTCCTCTATCACTCAATACTTCACTAAACTGAAATCACTGTGGGATGAAATGCTAAGTTTGAGACCTATTCCTTGTTGCACTTGTGCTGAGACAAGTAATGTTAGGAAATATGTGGAAGGAGATTGTGTGATTAGATTTGTGAAAGGCCTCAATGATAACTATACTACTTTGAAATCACAAGTTCTGCTAATGACTTCATTACCAAGTATAAGCCAGGTTTTCTCTATGGCTTTGAAAATAGAAAGAGGAACAGGAAACACAAATACAGGCAATTTTACTCCGCCTATAGAGCATTCTGTTTTAACAGTAGGAAGTAGAATGAATGAGAATTTGTCAGTTGGAAACATGAATCCAAATGTTGAATCAAACGTGGTTCCTGTTGCCCAGAACAAACATCTACTGTCTAGTGGTAATTGTTCTCATTTTTAGCCTGCTCAATTCACTAATGCAATAGGGCAATTCAGGAGGTTTAACAGAAAACAGCTATATTGCACACATTGTGGCTTGAATGGACACACAGTGGATAAATGTTTTAAGAAACATGGCTATCCTGTAGGCTATAAGGGAAAGAGGAATGCTGGTTTACAACATGAGGGAACAGTCAATTTTGCAAAAATAGGAATGCAACAGTCTAAAACTCAGGATAATAATGTGACAGCAAATGAAGTTTATAGATTAACTGCAATGCAGTATCAACAATTGGTTGAATTGCTGTAGAAGAAAGGACCTAAGTTGGGAACTGCAACCAATGACCCTGTAGCTAATCAAGCCACTGTTCTCACTGCTAACTTTAGAGAGGAAGGTAAAGGTTATTTTTGCAATCCTAATTCACTGCATTGGATTTTAGACTCAGGGGTATCTGATCATATTTGTACATCTCTTAATTTCTTTGATTCCCATGCTGCTGTGAGCAATACATCTGTGAGTCTGCCTAATGGACAAATTGTTAAAGTCACTCACAAGGGAACCATCAAACTCTTAGATGGCCTAACTCTCACAGATGTTTTCCTGGTTCCTAGCTTTCACTTCAATCTTATTTCTATTTCTAAATTGATTGATCAAACAAAATGCAGTTTAATTTTTCAATCTAATCTCTGTCTTATTCAGGACACTACTAGACAGAAGATGATTGGATTAGCTAGTCTTCATCATGGCATCTACTACTTGACAAAATCTGCAACAATTCCTTTTTCATAGCCTTCAAAATCTGCAGACATTTCAAATCTTCAGCATCATTATTTTTCTGCTTTTCCTAAATCTCTACTGTGGCATTACAGACTTGGACATATGTCTAATAGAGTGCTTAGACATGTAATAGATACCACTTCAACTGTAATAGCTTCTGATGAAAACACTTGTACTGTCTGTCCTATTACCAAACAAAGCATAGACTAAGTTTTCCCGTCGGCTTTTTCAGCCTCTAATGCAATTTTTTCTTTGATCCACATTGACATCTGGGGGCCTTATAGATACAACACTCTTCATGCTCAAAAATATTTCTTGACTATTGTCGATGATTACTCTAGATATACCTGGACCTTTCTTATGAAAACAAAAGCAGAAACACAACAGACTCATTCATGATTTCTATGCCTATGTTGATACTCAATTCAACAAAAAAATCAAAGTCATAAGAATAGACAATGGGGCTGAGTTCAACATGCCCAACTTCTATCAGTCAAGAGGTATCATACATAAAAAAACTTGCCCCTACACTCCACAGCAAAATGGGATAGCAGAGAGAAAACACCAACATCTTCTAAATGTTGGAAGAACATTAAAATTACAGTCTAATACTCCTATCTCACTCTGGGGTTTTTGTATTCAATATGCCACATTCCTTATCAATATCACTCCTACACCTCTCTTACAAAACAGAAGTCCTTATGAACTTCTGTACTCAAAAATCCCTAAGTATGACAATTTAAGAGTTTTTGGTTGTCTTTGTTTTGCAGCAAACTTAGATCCAGATCACTCTAAATTTGATCCTAGAGGAAAACCTTCTATGCATCTAGGTTTCGCACCTACCAATAAGGGGTATACACTTCTTGACCTTAAATCCAACAGAATTTTTGTCTCTAGAGATGTCATCTTTCATGAGTTTGTTTTTCCTTTCAAGATCAAGACTGGAACTGACTTGGTCAATTCTCAAGCTCAACATAGCCAAAATACTAATACCCTCTTATACTTTGATGATTGTCCAAACAATCAAATGCCTGTAGCCTTACCTACAGCTCCTCATATAGGAGAACTTCCAGCTAATCCAGCTCAACAGCCTCCATCTCACTCTCCTCTAAGAAAGACTCTTGAGAAAGACATAGACCAGCATATCTTAGTGATTATGTCTGTAACCTTTCACAACACACTACTCCTCATTCTATACATTCTGTTTACACTTTGCATCATTTACACCCTGAGCATAAATCTATTGTGATGAATATGACACTGCATAGAGAACCAACCAGCTTTCAGGAAGCTTTGCAGTCAGAAGAGTGGATGAAAGCTATGGAGGTAGAAATCTTGGCTCTTGAGCAGAATCACACCTGGTCTTTAGTATCATTACCTACAAATAAAAGAGCAATTGGTTGCAAATGGGTGTACAAAATTAAACACAAGGCAGATGGCAGTGTAGAAAGGTATAAGGCTAGGTTGGTAGCAAAAGGATATACACAACAAGCAGGGATGGATTTTCTTGAGACATTCTCTCCTGTTGTCCGGATGACAACCATCAGACTTATACTAGCATTAGCAGCCCAAGAAGGCTAGTTTCTTCATCAATTAGATGTTAACAATGCCTTTTTGCATGGTGAGTTGATAGAAGAAGTTTATATGGAGTTACCACCAGGTTTCAAGCCACAGCAACCAAACCAGGTATGCAGACTTCAAAAATCATTGCATGGGCTAAAGCAGCAAGCGGACAATGGCATCAAAGATTAAGCCAATTTCTCGCTCCAAAGAAAATTTCGAAATGCACACAAGTGATCCTAGTTTGTTTATCAGGATTCATGAAGGCAACTTTACTCTTCTTCTAGTTTATGTAGATGACCTGATTGTAGCAGGGAATAGTCTTCTAGACATTAGTGAAGTGAAGTAGCAGTTGCACCAAGAATTCACCATCAAAGATTTAGGAACATTAAAATATTTCTTGGGGATGGAAATAGCAAGGTCAAAAGCAGGGATTTCCCTATGCCAAAGGAAATATACCCTTGAGATGCTAGAACAGTTTGGATTTCTTGGAAGCAAGCCAGTCTCCACTCCTATGGAATATAGTGGTAAGAACACAATTGATTCTGAGGCCTTGTCTTCAAACCAGGTTTTTAGACAGATCATAGGAAAATTATTAAACCTCACAGCCACTAGACCAGATATTTCCTATAGTGTACAGTAGCTTTCTCAGTTTTTGGAAAGTCCTACGACAAGCCACTTGCAAGCTGTTCACAGGATATTAAGATATCTTAAAGGTGCTCCTGGACAAGGACTATTTTTCTTTGCCAGTCCTAACAAATGTATGACAGCTTATAGTGATTCAGATTGGGGAGAATGCAAACAAACAAGAAAATCAGTGACTGGTTTTTGTGTTTTCTTTGGAGAGTCATTAATCTCCTGGAAATCTAAGAAACAAACAACTGTTTCACTCAGCTCAACAGAAGCAGAATATCGAGCAATGAGACAAGTCACATGTGAGATACAATGGTTAACTTATTTGCTTTAGGAATTGCAGATTATTCACAACCAGCCTACTCCTCTCTTCTGTGACAACAAAGGGGCTCTACAGATTACAGAAAATAATAGTTTTCATGAAAGAACAAAACATTTGGAGATTGATTGCCATTATGTTAGAGACAAGTATGCAGCAGGTCTCATCAAACCGCTGCCAATCTGTTCATCAACTCAGATAGCAGACATTTTCACCAAAGCTTTACCCCCATCATAATTCTACAAAAATTTATCAGCACTGCATGTGATCAACTTGTTTGCTGTTTCTTCTGAACGTTCTGGATTGAGGGGGGGGGGGGGTGTTGAAACAACTGCCAGCTCAACTTCACAATCGAGCATACACATCAAGCAACATCAACCGACTTGGAGCCAGCCTAGGATAGCTACACACATGCGTGGGAAACGTACAGCTCACACCAAGCATGCTGCAGACGGTTATGCATTGAGGATGGCTTGATGATCAAGCTTCTTATTTGAATTTTCTGTTCTGATTATTAGATTTAGATTTGTAATTTGTAAATAGCTATTCCTGATGTATATATATATAGGTGAGATAGGACATTGTATTTATTATTCTCTCTGGGAAGATGAAATAAAATTTCAAAATCTTCTCTCTCAGTTTGCCTTTCTGCATTTTTTTTTTTTTTGGCTTTCAAGTCTTCTGTTTCTTCATGATTTTATTTTCCAGTATATATATGCCCATTTTTTACAACTTGTTGTATGACTCCCTTTTTCTCCAACATCTTCAATCTCTAGTACTCCAAGCCAGAGAATAGGGATAAGGAGAGCAGTGCCGAGCTCTTCCGGATTTCGGTGGATTGTTCTGATTGTGGGGAGGAGGAGATAAGCAAAGGAGCAAAGATTCTAAAAAAGATGGCCCTTCTAACCATGTAAAGGGAGTCTCGTGCTTCAATTTTTTGCCTACTTTTTGTTTCGCACTCAAAATTTTCACTTCTTAAATTGTTTTTTACTTTTTTGGGTTTGGAAAGAGGTTGTAAAAGTTAATTCCACATTGCCACTTGAACTCTTGGGATTTTCCAATTGGAAACCCACAACAAATTCTCCATAAACAAAGCCCTTTTTGGCCCTTTTCCCCCCTCTTTTCTTGAATTTATATTTTTTAATTTATTAAAAACCTTCTATTTCATATTTTTAGGCCATTAATTATTTCTCTTTGGTTTCCAACTCTTTTCAATGTAGTATAAACCAAACAAAGGGAAATATATAAATATAAGAGAAATTAAAAATAAGTTATTATTCAACAATTTCTATAAAATGTACATATTATTTTTACATAAAGTGGCAGAGCCATACCAGGGCAAGAGTTTTCTATAGAACTATCCCTATATATAATATATGTAATATATATATGTTACTGACATTATTTATGACCCACTCAAAATATGAAATTAACTCCTAAATAAAGATTGTAAAATGATTTAATAATTTTAAAAATATATTTTTAAAGTAATCTATCTAAATAAAATAAAAATTTTAAAAATTCACTTTTTTTTTTTTTACTTAGCAAATATATATCTAATTTTGTAGTCGGCATATTTTGGGTATAACTTAAAAGCACTTATTTTTTTTTTTTTTCGAAAGGAGAAAAGTGGAAGTGACATTATTACCTCTTGAGAAATTATGTTAAATAGATAAACTAGGGGAGGAGGATTTTTCATTAGAGAAATTTTAGTATAGGGAGGAAGAACAAGGAGAAATCTCTTTAAAAAAAAAAATTCGCAAACCATGGACCAGTACACCAAGTAATGATCCAATATAAACTTAAACAGGACAAATGAGCCCATTAGAAGTGTTATATAAACCACGAGCTCCAACTTTCTTCTCCTCTGCTTGATAAGAAGGACCATTTAAAATCCTATTTTTTTCATATATATTTATATAATGGTTTATTATAATTTATCCCTATTAAGTTAAGGTAGTGACACTTTAGTATCACATGTTATAAAAAATACGTTAGAGGTCTATTGACCGTTAGTCAATATTGACAAACAAAGTTCTCTACCAATCTATGAAGAATATCTCTTTTTTCGTATTTCTATATTCTGTTTTTTCTTCTTCTTTGGTCATTATTATATACTGTAACAAAGTAATAGTTTCCTTGTCAAATTATGAATCTTTTAAGCCTTGTAACTCTAAATCTTTGCAATTCAATTCCTTGAATTCCCAATTTTTCGCGTACAAAATCTTCCGTAGATCTTTTTTACTAAAATTCGTTCAAGATTTTCAGGAATTTGTTTCCTATATTGAATTCTTATTTTTGAAACATCTTCGATATGCCAAGAATTCCTAGCAAGATGCCTGTTAGATACTGTTGCTGTCAAAATAGGGAGCCGATGCAAATGGGGATCGACTTTGTATCCGATAAACACAAACGATCCGATATGGCATAACAGAAAATGGTATCAGATCTTTTTTGAATCAGGGACCGGGTTCCTTGAACTTACTATAGAAAGGGTTCAAGAAAGTCAACTGAGAATGCTAAACGGAAGGACTTTTATGGGAAAATGGAATAATACTTGTATTAACCTCGCTTAATGGAAGGTACAGAAAAAGTCCGATATTGAAAAATATGAACAGAAGTCGTAAGAAAAACCGTAAACAAAGCTTGTAAAGAAAAGCTATAACAAAGCAGTAAGAAAGCCGTAAGGAATTGAGATCTTAGATTAGAAAGCTGTAAATGATAACGAAGTAAAAGAAATCAAAATTGATATTGCTGGTTGATAGTTTGATTCTCCTCCCCAATTCCGGGTGATACTCCTCATTTTATACTTGCTGTAAACGAGTCACTAACAGATCGTGGAGTTTCTTTCGGCCAAAGAATGCTCCCATCGGTCGTGCAAGATTCTTGCACCGAAAGATCAGGAATCTGTTTTCCTTCTTATCGGCTCCATGGTGCCGATGTTGACCATGACTTGACTTTATCGGCTTGTCCCAATTTATTCGATCGGTATCGATTCAAAGTAACCGTTGCGTCGGCTCAGCAGAGTTGACATCAACAGATACTAAATTTAACAACGACAATGAAGCACTTTGTTTCCTTGTTGAATTAATATATTGTCTAAAAGATATCCATCAAGATCTTCCACATAATCTTTACATAGATTCTGAATTTATTCCTCGAAGTTTTCTTCTAATTCAACTCCAATTCCTTTGATCATTCCTCTAACAGATTATATTATTCAATCGGTTGGGATTTACTTTCCTAATCAGACGCCAATTAGTTTTGCTCAAATATTGTCAATTATGCATCAAGAAGCTTATGTAACAAGGATAAACCTAAAAAGACCTAAGTAACCAAAAAAAAAAAAAAAAGCATTTCTTTTGTACAAGTGAAAGAGCAAATTGTTTTTTTTTTTGGTTTAAACTACTCCACTTTTACTTAAAAAATGTAACTTAACTTTTATAAATTTTAGAAATTTATCTACACGAGATTTTAAAATAATTCTACAAATTATAAGATTGAAATAAAATATTCCAAATTTAAATATAATTTGCTATATATCATTTGTTGAACCTAAAAAGAAAGAAAAAGAAAACAATGGATGATGTAATGAATCAATTGTAACTTATATGTTTATGTATGTACTTTGAATATGACTAAAAGGTTTATATTTTTACTTGAATATGACTTTCACAAAAATAAATAAATAATATCTGTATTGATGGAGGGAGGTGGTAATACCATTTCATGCAAAGAAATCAAAACTTGAAAAGCAAAAATTTCCATTCGTTGTCAATCTTCATTAAAAAAGGCTCAACAAGTGGCAAGAGGAGTTACGGTGAGTTTGGTTGGAGTGAAAGTGGAAAGGAAAAGAAGAAGGGAAGTAAAATAGGAAGTAAATGTGTGATTTACTTAGTTTGGTTAAAGTGATTGGAGGAGGGCAAGTATATGTGGAAGGGAATTGGATCCCTTCCACCTCAGATTTTTCTCTCTCCATTTTGGAGGGTTTGGGAAGTAAATGAGGGTTAAAAGACCCTCTTGTCCTATGGTATTTATTTTATTACAATTCTACTCTACTTTGCAATTTTTTATGAATTAGCCTTAGAGGTATAATAGTAATTCAATAATTATTTCCTCCCTATATAACTTACAACCAAACAATGAGAGGTAAATCATATTTACTTCCCTTCCACTCCAACCAAATAAGATGAAAGTAATTATATTTATTTCCCTTGACGGAAGTAAAATATTACACTCCCCCTCCCCTTTCTCCATCCCCTTCCCTTCCCTTCGCGAACCAAACTCACCCTTAAGGAGAATCAACACAACAGGAAAAATCGCGATTTGCGACGGCCAAAAACCGTCGCTGACCGTTTTTGCGACGGTTTTAGCCGTCGCAAAAAATGATGTCGCAATTTGCTATGGTCATGGGAAACCGTCGCTATTTGCGACGATTTTGTGAGGGCAAAAAAAATTCGTTGCTATTTGCGACGGTTTTGCGACGAATATTTTTGGTCAAACTTCGCCAAAGGAGCAAATTTGCGACGATTTTGCGACGAAAAATATTGACCCTCGCAAAATCCTCGCAAATTGCGACGGTTTTGCGAGGGTCGACTTTGGACCCTCGCAAACCGTCGCAAATTTGCGAGGGTTTTGCGAGGGCCCAGCTCGTGGCCCTCGCAAAACCCTCGCAAATTGCGACGGTTTTGCGAGGGCCCAAGCAAACCCAAGTAATGGCCCTCGCAAAACCGTCGCAATTTGCGAGGGTTTTGCGAGGGCCAACTTTGTGCCCTCGCAAATTGCGAGGGTTTTGCGAGGAGAGAATTAAATCAAAAGTAGTGGCCCTCGCAAAACCCTCGCAAATTGCGACGGTTTTACGAGAATTTTGCAATAATTTTTTATTTTTTTATTATTATATTTATTTTAAATTATTAATTCCCTATAAATCAACCCTGAAACATTATACAAATAAATGCCAAAACTATGTTCATAATCCAAAAAAATACTATAAAAAATTAAAAATAAGCCCAAATAAGTATAATTAAAATACTAAAATATAATATAATATAAAATACATAATAAGTATCTAAAAAAGTAGAATAATTCACAAAAATAAGTAATAGTGTATAAAGAGTATAAAAATAAATATAACAAGTCTATGTAAGTAATGAAGGAGCAGCTGCAGAAGGGGGTGGATGAGGGGAATGAGAGCCCCTACGTGGGCACGGGTGCTCATCAGCTGGATCAAATCCATCGTCAGCATTAGCAGTCTCAATGCGCGCTTCTATCTCCTCTATGGATGGCATAGATGGTGCAGGAATACCCATCTTGTCCGACATAGCTGCCATCCAACCACCAAATGTAGACTGCTGTTGCCTCATGAAGTCCCGATACAAGTCAGGTCCTGCTACGTCTAAGACCATTTCGCGAGACAGATTTTCTTGATGTGAATCAAATTCTGGGATTGAGGTAGACACATTTGAGGGACACTCGAATGGCTCACCATGACATGTCCACCGGTAATACCTAGGCACAAATCCAGACTTCCACAGGTGGAGCTTAACTTGTGCTGGATCTAGATACTTTTTATTCTTACATTTTGCACACGGGCATCTAATTACGCTTGATATTGCATTTGATAAGGCAAATGTCAAAAAAGCTTTAACCCCTTCCTCAAATTCAATAGCGATCCCTTTTACACCTGAAGCGTGCCTTCTATACATCCAACTACGATCCTCCATGACGTCTAAATGAGAGAAAAGAACAATCAACTCAATAATTAAAATCACCCCTTAAACAAAAGGAAGAGAAGTGTAATTATATTTTCCTTTCTATTATCTAACAAAAAGAGGTCCAAAACATAGAATTTACAATTGCTATCTTTGGATACAGTTACACCTTCAATAGCTACGTTTTAACCAAGTTCTACATTTAATTGAGGTGAAAAGTACAATTATTTGAAGGGTGAAAATAAATGTGGAAATAAATGAGAAAATTTTATATTTGATTAAGATAAATAATATTAAAGATAATTATATTCTAATTTTACACATTCCAATGGTTAAAATAATAACATTTTATTTATTTTCATTCCAATGTTTATATTTGTTTAAACTCTCTCTATAACGTATATTATTCCTGCTATTATTAACATTCATATTATATATGAAATTATTATTATTATTACTCATTTCATTAGTCCTATTCTTATTGTTATTAGCAATATTATTTTTAATAATAATGCTATTATGAGATATATACTCATGTTCAATTAAATAATACACTCCAAGATAAGGATAGTTATTCTACTCCACAGTAAATAGCGGCATATTTTGAAAAAAAATTTGACAGAGTCTCCCCTGTAATTGGACATTTTCCAGGCACAGGGCCACCTCAAAATTATACAATCAAAATGCAATTGCAAACAACAAAGACAGATCATTCATTTATACAAAATAAATAAATAAATAAATAAAAGGATAACTAGGGGTAATCACCCATTACCTAGGAGGAGTAATCACCCATTACTCACGGGGAATCCAACATTTGAATTCAACACAAAGGCAATTTATATGAACAACACGCACCTCCTACATCTTCATAATCTAAGGAAACGAATTTCTCACATAAAAGAGCCTTCAAAGCATTCTAATAGAGTTAAATCTTCCACTAGAGACACTAATATATTATTATAATCAAGTAATAAGATTACTAAACTAATCAGATATCAACCTTCCTATTATGGCATCATAACCAATCAAATTAATTTATAAGGGTGTATATAGCTAAAACATAGTTTCCATATAATTTGATCAAAGTAGTAATTTTTTGATAATAGGGTAAAAGAGAGTGCCCTTTGTACAAAGTATATCACATATAAGTATAGATCAAAACACCATGAATGTTTAAAAAGGACAACAATTCCAACTAACAATTCAACAATTCCAGTTCACAATTCCAAATTTAAATCAATAATCTCACATCAAACCACCATCATGTCACTCCCAATCTCCTCAAATTCAACCCCAACATCAATACAACTTTTATACATCAATTCCAACTCTGCTCATTCACAAATAATCACCCAAATTTCAAAGCTTCAGGGGAAATGCAAATCTGCCCAACATGGACTTAGTTTATAAGATAATGAAGTAGCTCAAGAGATGAATTCTAACTACTTACCCAAATGAATCAGCTTCAGCAATAGCACAACAGTAGCACAGGAATGGCAGTGGAGGCGCTCACTGAGGGGGGCGGGCTGAAGGGGGCAGGCTGAGCAGGGGGGGCTGAGGGAGACTCTGCAGGAGGGGGGCGCAGGGAGGGGGGCGGGCTGAGGGGGGATCTGCAGGAAGGGGGCGCGGGGAGGGGGGGAGCTGTGGGGGAGGGTCGTTGCGGGTGGGGGGCGCGGGGAGGGGGGACCCGTGGGGGAGGGTTGGCGTGGCCGGGGGGCGCGGCGAGGGGGACTCGCGGGGGAGGAGGGTCGGCGGGGGTGGGAGGGCACGGGGAGGGTGGCTGCAAGGGAGGAGCGCCGGGGAGTGGGGGCTTGGGGGGGGAGCTGCGGGAGGGGGGCGCGGGATGGGGGGGAGTTGAGGGATGGGGGCGCAGGATGGGGGGGAGTTGAGGGAGGGGGCGCTGCGGGAGGGGGGCGCGGGATGGGGGGGGAGTTGAGGGAGGGGGGCGCGGGGATGGGGGAGCTGCGGGGAGGTCGCCGGCGGGGAGAGGGGGGAGAGATGGGGAGCGACGGCGCAAGCTTGGGAAGGGGAGGGTGTGGCGGGTCGTGTGGAAGGGAAGAAGGATGTGGGAAGGAGGGGGGAAAAAAAAAAGGAGGGAGTGAAAAATTTTGGAAAATTTTAGTTTTTTTTAAAAATTTCTAGCTATTTCGTCGCAATTTGTGACGAAAAAATAAAACCCTCGCTAATTTCTCATAAATTAATACGAATAACATTATAAATCGATCTATACATTATAATTTTTATTATTTTTTAGTGATTTTAATAATAATATTATTATGTAAATTATTTTTCTTTATATATTTTAATTTATACACCACTTAATCAAATAAATAGATCAAAAAATTAGATATATGTATATATATAACTATATAGTATAATATATATTAATATGTTGGAGATGAATAACATTACAAATCGATCTCTACATTATAATTTTCACTATTTTTTTTAGTGATCTCAACAATAATAACAGTATTTGAATTGTTTTTCTTTATATATTTTATTTTATACACCACTTAACAAGATAGATATATTAAAAAATTGGACATATGTATATACATAGCTATATAGTATAATATATATTAACATGTAGGAGACGAAGAACATTACAAATTGATCTCTACATTATAAATTTCACCATTTTTTTAGTGATATCAACAATAATAACAGTATTTGAATTATTTTTCTTTATATATTTTACTTTATACACTACTTAATCAAAGTGGTAGATTAAAAAATTAGACATATGTATATATATACCTACATGTTATAATATATATATATATATATATATATATTAAACTAAACAGATACTTATATACATTATATACATATACTTATATATTAGAATAAGTATATAACATAACATAATTAACTATATACATTTACTTATGCAATACATTAGGTGTATAACATGACATAATTACATATACAAAATTATAATAAAATGCACTAATTGAGACATGTTATTAAAAATATTTCAGTAAATTTGTCAAAATACACCATCACATAAACACATAAAGAGAAATTAAAAAAAAAAAAGAAAGATTAAAACCCTATTTTGTTGTAAAACCCTCGCAAATTCGTCGCAATTAGTGACGGATTTGCGACGAATTAGGGTTTTGAGATTTTCTATAAATTTTTTCATTTATTTATTTTTTAATTAAAAATATTTACCGTCGCAAAACCCTCGCAAATTGCGAGGGCCCAAAATCCGTCGCAAAACCCTCGCAAATTGCGAGAGTTTTGCGACGGACATTCAAAAATTTTTAAAATATTTTTTAAAAAAACAATCGATCGGCGCAAAAGCCTCGCAAATTGCGAGGGTTTTGCGATGGACGTTCAAAATTTTTTTAAAAATATATTTTTTTAAAAAATAGATAGCCGTCGCAAAACCCTTGCAATTTGCGAGGACTTTGCGATGGACGTTCAAAACTTTTAAAAATATTTTTTAAAAAAACAATCGGTCGTCGCAAAACCCTTGCAAATTGCGAGGGTTATTTGCCGTCGCAAAATCCTCGCAATTTGCGAGGGTTTTGCGATGGACAAAAATATTTTTTAAAAAAATTTTTGAACGTCCATCGCAAAACCCTCGCAAATTGCAAGGACTTTGCGATGGACGTTCAAAAATTTTAAAAATATTTTTTTAAAAAATAATTTGTCGTCGCAAAACCCTCGCAATTTGCGAGGGTTTTGCGATGGACGTTCAAAAAATTTTTTAAAAAATATTTTTTTAAAAAATAACTTGCCTTGCGAGGGTTTTGCGATGGACGTTCAAAAATTTTTTAAAAAATATTTTTAAAAAATAAATCGCCGTTGCAAAACCCGCGCAATTTGCGAGGACATAAATACCGTCGCAAAACCCTCGCAAATAGCGACGATTTTGCTACGAATTGCGACGGGTATTTTGGCCGTCGCAAAATCGTCGCAATTTGCGACGGTTTTGAGACGGTTTTGGTCAACTCGCGACTTGTTTGAAAATCGTTGCAAATTGGTCGCTATTAGCGATGGTATTGAAGTCGTTGCAAAAAATTCGTCGCAAATCGCGATTTTTCCTGTAGTGCAAATTTACCCTTTAAATTTAATCAAGCAATCAACAGAACAAATATCTTAATTATTTAACCAGCTTCCATTTCGTACGTTCAAGAAAAAAACTTTCCAATAATAGAAAATCAGAAAGACCAAAAAAGCACATGTGAAGAAGTTGGTGCATTATTCTCCTACTTTGAGTTATAATTCAGTAAGAAAATTCGAAAATCCAAATTAATTTTCAAAATTGCAGATAGGGATTCTTGGGCTACAAGTTTTTAAAAATATAACTTACCTTTTATAAATTTTTAAAAAATCATCTGCACAAGTTTTTAAAATAGGTATACAAATTATAAGATTTAAAACCAAGTATTTCAATTTTAAGACCTAATATTCCATAAAAGATTAAGACCTAAAATTCGATACCTAATTTATGTATACAAGCAATTGATAGTTCGACACATAATTCATTAGATATTAGCATAGTTTTAGATATTTTACAATCATACCAGTTTTGTATTTCATTTCTTTATTTTATAATATGTTGCCCAATAAACAGAAAACAATGGATAGTGTAATGAATCAAACGTATTTTATATGTTCATGTACAGTAATACTTTTCAAATGTAACTGAAACATTTACTTCGACTAAAAATAGAAACATAAAAGATGTTTGTATTGATGGAGGGATAGGGTAAAACCATTTCTTGCAAAGAAATCAAAATTTGAAAAGCAATTTTTTCCTTGCAATATCTCAAATTCAGTGAACTTGGAAAAGCTTCATACTTTGATTGTGAAGTGATCTATAATCTTGAAACTTAATGATATTTTGACATTCAAAACCATTCATATATATCCTATATAAACCCCAAGTGCACTTCTCCAAAATCCAAGTAAAGCTCAAAAGAGAAAATTTACAGAGATGGCTTACAATAGTTTGGTGGAGATAGCAGTTGCAATGATGGGTGGCCGTCTCTTCCTCAACCTCTTCATCAAAGACTTCTGCTTACAAGGCTGAGGAGACCAAGAGGCTGTTGCTGCTGTTCATGTTATATCACCTTCTTGGTAGTGGATGGATAAACCAACGTTTCTTTGTTCTATCTCTCCTTTTTTTTTTTTTTGTTTTTGGGTTGTTATTGAAATGCAAACATAAATAAAAGCTTCCTTTTTTTCATTTTGCGGTGGTTTTGTTTTGTTTTTCTTTTTCTGGCGACAGGGCTACTTATAAAAGATCAAAGGTTCGCGCAAATCTTCCATTGTCAACTCTCCAAGTCAGTGAATAGTGCCATTGAGACCAGTGGTGAACTCATTTCAGCTAGTGTTCCGATTGTAGGGTGGAGGAGATAAGCAAGAGGAAAAAGATTTTGAAGAAGATGGCCCTTCTGATCATCTGAATGGCATCTGGCACTCAAATCTTCAAATGCCTTTTTGGACTTTTCCCCACCTTACCTTGAAATAAATAATTTTTAATTTATTAAAAACTATATATTGCATATTTTTTAGGCCATTATTTCTCTTCCAACCCTTTTAAATATAATATAAACCAAACAAAGGGAAATATATGAATTAGAAAATAAGTTATTACTCAACAATTTCTATAAAATTTACATATTCTTTTACATATGCTATAAATTATTTCATTTATTTGGATTTTTTATTTTTAGAGTATGTAAATACTTCTTGAAAAAATAAATATAAAACGACCCAATAAAAAGGCATTTCTTTTGCATCAAAGCGCAACTTATAAAAAAAAAAAAATTATTGATGATGATAAATATAGAATGTTTATGATATCACGATAAATCATATACCATTTTTTATAGTTTTATTGATTAAAACTTCTCCACCTATAGTTAAAAATGCAACTTGTTTCTATAGATTTAAAAAATATGTCTTCGCAGGTTTTCTAAAATAGCTGTACAAATTATAAGATTTGAAATCAAATATTCTAGTTGAAATAGTTAACCTAATTGAAGGATAGATAAAATTTCTTACCCTCTACTTCGACTCAAAGCTTTTCTTAAGACGTTAATTTATTGTGTAGAACTTGCTTAGTCACACATTTAAATTAATAGTGGCTATGAGTTTCTATGTTTAAAAAAAAAATCAAATATATGTAAAATAACATTATTTTTTTAAAAAAATTCTGCCCAAGTTCACCTAATTTGAAAAGTAAAAATTTCCTTGTAATATCCCAAATTCACTCAACTTAATTGGAAATATGACATAATCATCATTTATTGTTCATTAGCATAGTTTTAAATAAGTTACAATCGCACAAGTTTTATATTTCATTTTTTACTTTATAGTTTTATCAAATCAGATAAAAAATTAAAAAATAATAATAGATAATTCAATGAGTGACATATTTTTAATGAAAAAATTAGTCAATTTAGTCCCTTATCTTTTTTATTTTAGAGGTTTATGTCATTTTTCTTTTTTTAATTTTTTAGGTCTCTTAATTATTATTTTGGTGCAATTTTCATCTCTTTTTTAGGATTCTGTTAGTCAAATCGTCATTTGACTAACGGAATCCTAATAAAAGAACTAAAATGGTACAAAAATAATAGTTAGGGGATCTAACAAGTTGAAAAAAAAAAAGAAAAATGATTAAAATCATCAAAAATAAAAGTTAAAGGATTGAATCGACTAATTTTCTAAACATACTTGCAAAGTATATATAAATTTTACAAATTAATAACCTAATTGTTAGATTTTCTACAAAAGTTAAAAAAAGTAAATATATTAAATTTTAATCACACCGGATATAATTTGTCATTTTATCAAGTATTTAAATAATGTTATATTGTTACGTTTGCTTAATATTTCAAATATGTGACTATCAAATTAATGATATATATTCATTTAACTTGTATCGTATGCAAGACTTAAAAAAAAAGAAAATTGTTAATAAAATGATTATACTAACTCTTTTATTAGATCATTAAAAGTAAAGTTAGAACATCAATGATGCAAATTAATTAAAATTTAAAAGTATTCATTAATTAAATTATTTATTTTTTATTTTTCGCTAAATAATAAATTTTTCTTAAGATTTTATTCCAAAACTTCTCCTAAATTTGAAATATATTTCCATTGGATTCTTTTAATTTTTCATGAAATAATAAATTTTTCTAAAGAATCTATTCCCAATTCCACTCAAAGTTGGGAATAATTCATTTATTAATTTTTAAAATTTTTTTATTAACTAACAGTCTTTAACTTGTAATGGATTCTCTATTAGAATTTTGCATGCCAATTCCATCCCAAATTTGAGATGGAGTTGGAACGGATTTTTTATTAATTTATTTTTATTGTTTATTAAATAATATATTTTTACGAATTTATTCTGAATTTGTTCCCAATTTTAATTAATTTGTGATTGATTTACACCGAATACTTTTATTACTTTATTATTTTTAAAAATAAATTTCAATATTAGTTTATCTTATATCTATCTGAAAACCTTCCAAATTTAGAGGTAAATTTTTTAATTGCTTTATTATTTAAAGAAAAATTAGACGATTTAGTCCCTTAACTTTTATGTTTTGGACGTTTAGGTTCCTTTTCTTTTTTTTTAATTTGTTAGGTTCCCTAACTATTATTTGTGAGTCGTTAGTTAGATGGCAATTTGACTAACGGAACCTTAAAAAAAGGATAAAAATCGCACAAAAAATAATAGTTAGAGAACTTAAAAAATTAAAAAAAAAGAAAAGAAAAGGGATCTAAATCTCCAAACATAAAAGTTAAGGATCGACTAATTTTCCATTTTTAATGTGATTAAAACTTTGTTACTTTTACTTTTTTTATTATTTTTTAATTAATAAAAGAACCGCAATTGCTATCTAAAAGTTTTTAAACCTAGGAAGTTAGTTAGAAATCTCAACACTAACCATTTCGACTAATTCCAGAAACATTGTTACTTTTACTTGATCGTGATTTTGACAAAAATAAATAAATAATATTTTGCATTGATGGAAGGATATGGTAATACCATTTCTTGCAAAAGAAATCAAAACTTGAAAAGCAAGATTTTCCATGTAATTAATATCCCAGATTCAATGAACTTGGAAAAGCTTCATACTTTGATTGTTGAAGTGATACATAATCTTGAAACTTAATGATATTTTGATGTTGTGAACTATTCATATCCTATATAAACCCTAAGTACACTTCCCCCAAAATGCAAGTAAAATTCAAAGGAGCAAATTTGGAAAGATGGTTTACAATAGCATTGTGGAGATGGCTGTGGCAATGTTGGGTGGCCTTCTCTTCCTCAACCTCTTCATCAAAGAATTCTGCTTACAAGGCTAAGAGAGACCAAGAGGAGGCTGCTGCTGCTGTTCATGTTATATCACCTTGTTGGTGTTGGATGACGTTCCCTAATCGGTATTGAAATAAAAGCTTCTATTTTCATTTTGCTGTTTCGTTCCTTTTTTTTTTTTTTGGTTGGGATTCTGGTGATAAGACTGCTTGTAAAAGATCAAAGATGCAAATCTACTTATATTAAATATTTCTTTTATTCAATTTTGTTACTATATATATTTCACATGAAAAGAAATATTGAATTCCATCAAATTTGAAATTAAAAACAAAGTAGCCTTATCTAATTTACATACATAGATCTTGCGTTACAGTCACGACATTCAACTCCTAAATGTTCTTCCAATTATAAACAAAGTATGACGGAATAAATTATTCGTGGCAAAATGATGGTATAATAAGTTATGAATTTAATTCATATATTTTTTTAAATTTATATATATATATTAAAAAAAACGAATCAATTAGCCAATACAGAGACTGAGCATAAGACAAGCAAAGGGAGTCATCCCCCCCCCCCCCAAAAAAATGTATATACATAATAATTTCCAGAAATTTTTTTATGCATATAGTGACACCGCAAAATTAACTTAATTCCTCCAATACTAGTCCCCAAGCTCCGGCATTGAGTGAATAACTACTGCATCAATTTTTCCCCTCTTTTCTGGAACCTAAAATTTAAAATATGCAATAGAAAAGGCATTAAAAATTTTTAGTTTAGTAGTGACATTGTTTTAAAGAAAATAAAAGAAAATTCAGAAAATTCTATAGTGAGAAAAAAAAAAACCTATAATTTGTTTTTGATAAAGGGGGAAGGATTTTTTTTAAAAAACTTTTGATAAGTGATAAAGAGTAACAAATGGTAGAATGAGACAAAATTTACACAATAAACCTACCAAAATTACTAAATCAAAATGCCTTTAGCTATCAAAATTACTAAAGAGGCCTCAAGCTTGATTTTTTTTTTCTATATAGGTTGATGATGTTGCCAGAGCAATTATGCCTCCACAACTCCTACCAATCTTTTCCTCCTTCCAATTTGATCCATACATTGCATAGTAGTCATGAACAATATACAAGAAAAACAAATCCTTTCTCACTTTTATTACGTCTAATGTCCGAAGTAGTAATGATTTTCAAGAAAAATTTGGTTGTTTTAAGAATAGGAGAAGTAGGATAAAAAACCATAAATTTTTTTCTAAGGAAAGAATTAATAATAGAGTAGTGCTAAAGGGATCAAATTGAGCCACAATAAATGCAACTCAAGAATAGTTGAAAGTTATAAAAAATTCAATTTACCTTTTATTGTATTGGAGGGAAATTTATATCTTTCCCTCTAAAAATGTTTATCTCCATTATAGTTTTCCTCTAATCATATTTTCTCTTCGGGATTTTACATATAATGTTCCCAAAGCATCTAGTTTACATAAAACTCTTAATTCTATACCATTCTGTCAAATGAAAACTCCAACTATTACATGCAATATCTCATTTCTTATTCTCCATCATCATTTTATCATACAATCATGGTTGACACCTCTTTCTTATTATATCAATATAGCACGATCATAATTGATGTTTTCATCTTATACTGTCAACTAATATGAAAAGTCATAGTCAATTGTAAGACATAATACAAGAAGAAATATTAATTTATCTGAGCATGATTGGAACCTAAAGCCTTATAGTCATAGGTAAGACCATTTTAATTCTCCGCAGGACTTTTCTGCAGTCGCATCACCAAGAAACCTCTGCCCGCCTAAGTGTCCTTTGAGTTGAGATTTCTGAAAGAGTTGAAAGAATTGAAGGACTTGAGGAGCAACTACGAGAGCTCCAGGCGGAGTTAGATTCTAAGAGGCGGTCCCTGAAGGAAAAACTTTAAGCCGAGGGAGTCTGTCAGCAAACGGCCTCTTCTACACAAGGGTTAGCGCCCAGATTCTGGGATGAACGACTCATGCTTGAAGTAGAGGAAGAACTGTTCCAAACTTACCTGACCACCATGAACAGCTCATGCTTGAGGTATGCAGTCCTTATGAGCCAATTTTCAAACTTACTTGACCACCATCTTTCGTTGTCCCAATGAGGCTGGTCCATCGGGTACTCAAACTGGGGATGTCGAAACTCGTTCGTCTTCAACGAAAGAAACGGTTGTGGAACCAGAGGTGACCCAAGAAGAAGCGACCAACCAAGCGAAAGAGGAGAAGGGAATCCCATCGGCTACCGCTCTGCCTAAAGAATATTCGAATCAGCTTACCATAATTTCATTCGCTCAACCAACCGAGACACCTCACACTCCTTCTGAGGAGAATTGACTTGTTCTCCTTTTTTTTCACCTTTTCCTTCTAGCTCAATCTCAAATGTAATAGTCATCTGATCAGCTTTTTTGTGATCAACTACTTTATGAATGCAAATATTTTTCTCTCTTTTCTTCTGTTGTGTTTTTTTTTTCTCTCTCTTTTTCTTACTCTTCTCCTACCGAAGTTCCCTCCCAAAATGTAGGGTAGAACTTCTTTAAATATTTTCTGTTTATGGTATTACTCACCTCTTTCTCGTCGGGTGTTGTCAACTGAAAAGCCCTTTATCGAAAATTTGTGTAACGAAAAAATGTCCTTCCCATAAAGCGGACCACTTACCACAGCATGGGTCTTTTGATGCAACTAGTGGTATGATTTTTCAAACCATATCTCCTACTTGAAAACTCTTTCTCGTCACTTTCCAATTATAGGCTTTTGCTACCTTCTCCTTGTGCCTTCTAATGCTACCCATCGGTCCTTTTCAGCTTGATCCAAACTCATAGCCATAGCCAAAGCCAGCTTGTAGTCTCAATCGACAAACAGTGTTGGTAAGCTACTCATGCCGATCGCAGTGATAACTCAGTAGGTAACATCACATCTTATCTATATGTCAGCCTAAATGGAGTGAAACCTGTAGCAGTCTTGAAAGCATTTCGATAAGTCCACAGAACCTTTGAAGTGTTTCGTACCACCTTCTGGGATTATCTTCCAATGACTTACAGATCATGTTGATCAAGGTCTTATTTGTAGCTTCAACTTAGCCATTGGCATGTGCATAGTACGGAGACGAATATAATAATTTAACTTTGAATCGAGTTAAAAATTAAGTTGCGTACCTTATCTCCAGTAAACATGGCTCCTTGGTCAGCCGTTATTGTTTCAGGTATGCCGAATCAGAAAAAAATATTCCGCTGAAAGAAGGCGATAATGGTAGACTGGGTTACCCCGGTCAAAGCTTGTGCCTCTACCCACTTGATGAAATAATTTGTTGCCATTAGAATGAAGGTGTGCCTTTTAGTCGATAGCGGGTGAATCTTACCGATGACATTTAGAGCCCAACCTCTAAATTACCATAGCTTGATGATAGGATGTAGATCCACAGAAGGCGCATGAATTAAAGGGCCATGCTTCTGACATGCCTTGCATCCAGCTGCATAGGCTATGCAGTTCGTGGTCATAGAAGGCCAATAAAATCCATGATGCTATAGTGTCCATTTTAACTTTGAACCTGCCTTATGAGCACTGCATAGGCCTTCATGCACCTCAGCTAACGCCTGTGATGCTTCTTGCTTTGACAAACATTTCAACAGAACACCTAAATGGCTTCTTCTGAATAGATCATTCCTTATCAAAACAGAGTTCAATGCCTTGCATTTTAACTCCTGTGAAGCCTGACCAGTAGGCTTCCATAAATACGAGATGATATCAGCACGCCAGTCTTTTTCATGTTCTTCTCCCGTTATTTGCTGACACATTATTACCTTGGCTATTTTCTTGAAACCCGAAGCCATTTGAGCTAGATCGTTTGTCCTTTAGTTCTCAACTCGAGGAACATGAGTTAAGATAACTTCCGAGAAGTGTTGCAACAATGCCTTTACTTCTTGTAGCTAGTGTTGCATTTGTACTTACCCGAAGTCTGTTAGATAACAACTTGAGAATCCCTTGTTATATTGACCACTCGTGCATCCAAAGCATTCAGGATTTGAAGTCCTAAAATGAGGGCATCATATTCCGCCTGATTATTTGATGTCCCATTTCTTAACTCAAACAGAATTCTTCCTTGTCGTCCGCAAGGAGCTTCAATGATCAAACCGGAACCTGCCTTATACTGGGTGCTAGATCCATCGAACTGCAATGTCCATGGTTTATATGAAATGTATCTCTGTGCCTCTTCTTTTTCAGAATTGAGCACTTCTAAACATTAATGTTTATCCAAGAAATCAGCTATGGGTTAGGTTACCCTTTCGTTGCTTTCAAAAACAAGTGAGTCAGAGAAAAAATATGTAGCTTAATAGCCCATTTTATTAAACGTCCTTGCAGCAAAGGGTGGTTTAACAAGAATTTGACGAGATCAATTTTGCAGAAAACTTGTGCTTCCCTAGGTAATAGATAATGTTCTAGCTTCATTTATACATAATATAAAGACAGACATAGTTTCTCAATAGGAGAATACCTTGTCTCGGTGTTTGTCAGGTTTCGGCTGAGGTAATATACTACTCTTTCAATCCCTTGTACATCGTCCTGAGTTAGCAGGCAACCCATAGACCCTTGAATCGCTGAAATGTACAATTTCAAGAGTACCTTATCATGTAGCGGCATCAAAATTGGTGGTTGTGACAAAGCCTTCTTAATCTGATCAAAGGTCGTCTGGTGCTCCGACTGCCAGATGAACTCTAGAGACGACTTGCTTTCCTGTAGCATTTGCTAGAAAACATCGCAAGAAATTAATCTTCCCTAAGAAACTTTGGAGCTCTTTTTTGGACTACGGTGGCCTTGCCTGTAGAATATCCTTTACTAAGAAACTTTGGAGCTCTTTTTTTTTTTTTTTTGTTTAAACTACTCCACCTTTACTTAAAAAATGTAACTTAACTTTTATAAATTTTAGAAATTTATCTACACGAGATTTTAAAATAATTCTACAGATTATAAGATTGGAATAAAATATTCCAAATTTAAATATAATTTTCTATATATCATTTGTTGAACCTAAAAAGAAAGAAAAAGAAAACAATGGATGATGTAATGAATCAATTGTAAATTATATGTTTATGTATGTACTTTGAATATGACTAAAAGGTTTATATTTTTACTTGAATGACTTTGGCAAAAATAAATAAATAATATCTGTATTGATGGAGGGAGGTGGTAATACCATTTCATGCAAAGAAATCAAAACTTGAAAAGCAAAAATTTCCATTCGTTGTCAATCTTCATTAAAAAAGGCTCAACAAGTGGCAAGAGGAGTTACGGTGAGTTTGATAGGAGTGAAAGTGGAAAGGAAAAGAAGAAGGGAAGTAAAATAGGAAGTAAATGTGTGATTTACTTAGTTTGGTTAAAGTGATTGGAGGGGGGAAAGTATATGTGGAAGGGAATTTGATCCCTTTCACCTCAGATTTTTCTCTCTCCATTTTGGAGGGTTTGGGAAGCAAATGAGGGTTAAAAGACCCTCTTGTTCTATGGTATTTATTTTATTACAATTCTACTCTACTTTGTAATTTTTTATGAATTAGCCTTAGGGGTATAATAGTAATTCAATAATTATTTCCTCCCTATATACCTTACAACCAAACAATGAGAGGTAAATCATATTTACTTCCCTTCCACTCCAACCAAATAGGATGAAAGTAATTATATTTACTTCCCCTGATGGAAGTAAAATATTCCACTCCCCCTCCCCTTTCCCCTTCCCCTTCCCCTTCCCTTCCCTTCCCTTTGCGAACCAAACCCACCCTTAAGGAGAATCAAATTTACCCTTTAAATTTAATCAAGCAATCAACAGAACAAATATCTTAATTATTTAACCAGCTTCCATTTCGTACGTTCAAGAAAAAAACTTTCCAATAATAGAAAATCAGAAAGACCAAAAAAGCACATGTGAAGAAGTTGGTGCATTATTCTCCTACTTTGAGTTATAATTCAGTAAGAAAATTCGAAAATCCAAATTAATTTTCAAAATTGCAAATAGGGATTCTTGGGCTACAAGTTTTTAAAAATATAACTTACCTTTTATAAATTTTTAAAAAATCATCTGCACAAGTTTTTAAAATAGGTATACAAATTATAAGATTTAAAACCAAGTATTTCAATTTTAAGACCTAATATTCCATAAAAGATTAAGACCTAAAATTCGATACCTAATTTATGTATACAAGCAATTGATAGTTCGACACATAATTCATTAGATATTAGCATAGTTTTAGATATTTTACAATCATACCAGTTTTGTATTTCATTTCTTTATTTTATAATATGTTGCCCAATAAACAGAAAACAATGGATAGTGTAATGAATCAAACGTATTTTATATGTTCATGTACAGTAATACTTTTCAAATGTAACTGAAACATTTACTTCGACTAAAAATAGAAACATAAAAGATGTTTGTATTGATGGAGGGATAGGGTAAAACCATTTCTTGCAAAGAAATCAAAATTTGAAAAGCAATTTTTTCCTTGCAATATCTCAAATTCAGTGAACTTGGAAAAGCTTCATCCTTTGATTGTGAAGTGATCTATAATCTTGAAACTTAATGATATTTTGACATTCAAAACCATTCATATATATCCTATATAAACCCCAAGTGCACTTCTCCAAAATCCAAGTAAAGCGCAAAAGAGAAAATTTACAGAGATGGCTTACAATAGTTTGGTGGAGATGGCAGTAGCAATGGTGGGTGGCCGTCTCTTCCTCAACCTCTTCATCAAAGACTTCTGCTTACAGGGCTAAGAGAGAGAGACCAAGAGGATGCTGTTTATGCCATATCACCTTTTTGGTGGAGGATGGATCAAATTGGTATCTTTTTATCTAGCCAAATTTTTTTTTTCATTTTTTTTATTTGTTAGAGAAGAACTATTGTTCTCCATTGAAATGCAAAAATAAATAAAAGTTTCTGTTTTTTATTTTTGCTGTTGGTTTTTTGTTCTTTTTTCCCTTTTTGCTTCTGGTGATAGAACTGCCTGCAAAAGATCAAAGATGCAAATCTACTTATGTTAAATATTTCTTTTATTCAATTTTACTACTATATTTCACATGAAAAGAAATGAATTTTCATCAAATTTAAAATTAAAAATAAAATGGCCTTATATTAACTTGCATACATAAATTTTGTGCTACAATCACGATATTGAATTCCTAAATGTTCTTCCTATTATAAACAAAGTATAAGAGAATAAATTATTGGTGGTTTTGATTTTTTTTTTAAAGTTATGAATTTGATTCTTATATTAAAAAAAAAAAAATCAATTAGCCAACATAGAAAAGCAACAGGGTATGGCCCCCTGGCCTCCCCCTCCTCTCCCCGAAAAAAAGCATATACATAATAATTCCCAGAAATTATTTTTATGTATATAGTGACCCTGCAAAATTAAGTCAGTTCCTCCAATACTAGTCCCCGACCTCCGGCCTTGAGTCAATAACTAGAACTAGTGCATCGTTTTCCCCCATTTTTCGGGCACCTAAAATTGAAATATACAATAGAAAAGGTGTTGAGAAATTTAGTAGTGATATCGTTTTAAAGAAAATAAAAATCTGTAGTGAGAAAAAAAAACTACAATTTGTTTTTGATAAAGGGAGAATGATTTTCTTTTTTTTTTTTTAAAAAAATGATAAGTGATAAAGGGAAAAGAAATGGTAAAATGAGACAAAATTTACACAATAAACCTACCAAAAGTACTAGATCAAAATGCCTCGAGTTATCAAAATTACCAAAGAGACCTCAAGTTTGAATTTTTTTTTTCTTTTTCTATATATGCCCATCTTTAACTTCTTGTATGACTAGTTCTCCAAGCCAGAGGATAGGGATAAGGAGACCAGTGATGAACTCTTCCGGTGGATTATTCTGATTTTAGAGAGGAAGAGATAAGGAAGCAAAAATTTCTATATATGCCAAGGGTGTTTGGCGCTCAAATAGTTTGCATCTTCAATTTTTTTTTTTCTCTTTTTCACTTTTTTGGGCTTGGAAAGAGGTTATAAATGTTAAATCTACTTTGCCCCTTGAACTCTAAGGATTTTCCTAGTGAGAGCCCACTACAAATTCTCCATGAACAAAGTCCTTTAGCCCTTTTTTTTATCCCTCTTGAAATTAATATTATTAATTTATTAAAAAATTTCTATTTCATATTTTTAGGCCATTATTTCTCTTTGGTTTCCAACTCTTTTCAATATAGTATAAACTAAAAAAAGGGAAATATATATGTATAAGAGAAATTAAAAAATAAGTTATTATTCAACAATTTCCATAAAATGTAAATATTCTTTTACATATGCTACAAATTACTCCCAATTATATTTGGTTTTAATATGTAAAAGCTTTTTGAAAAGATAAATACAAACACAACCCTCCCCCACCCCCCCCCCCCTCCTCCACACACACAAAAAAAAAAAGGCATTTCTTTTGTATAGTCAAAGTGCACATTTATTTTAAAAAGAAAAATGTTTGAGATGCAAAATTAGAAAGATTATGAGTTAGGATCCAACTATATATCACGTACCATTTTTTTTATCATTATTAAAACTAACTTATAACATATAATTTAACTTTTATAAATTTTAATAATTCGTCTGCACAACAGCACAAGTTTTTAGGATAGGTATATACAAATTATAAGATTTAAAATCAAGTATTTCAAATTTAAAACCATTTACTTCAGCTAAAAATAGAAACAGAAAAGATATTTACATTGATGGAGGGATATGGTAAAACCATTTCTTGCAAAGAAATCAAAACTTGAAAAGCAATTTTTTTTCCTTGCAATATCCCAAATTCAGTGAACTTGGTAAAGCTTCATACTTTGATTGTTGAAGTGATCCATAATCTTAAAACTTAATGACATTTTGATATTGTGAACCATTCGAATCCTATACAAACCCTAAGTGCATTAATTCCCCCAAAAATACAAGTAAAACTCAAAGGAGTAAATTTTGAGAGATGATTTACAATAGCATTGTGGAGATGACTGTGGCAATGTTGGGTGGCACTCTCTTCCTCAACCTCTTCATCAAAGACTTCTGCTTACAAGATTAAGAGAGACCAAGAGGATGCTGTTCACGTTATATCACTTTCTTGGTGGTATGTGGATCAGAAAATTACCATTGTTTCTTTTTTATTTTTTTGGTGAGGACAGCTATTGTTCCCTTTAGAAATGCAAACATAAATAAAAGCTTCTGTGTTTTTTTTTTTTTGGCTTCTGGCGATGGGACTGCTTGTAAAAGATCAAAGATGCAAATTTACTTTATGTTAAATATTTCTTTTGTTTAATTTCATTACTATATTTCGCATAAAAAGAAATGAATTTCATCAAAATTTAAAATTAAAAATAAAATAGCCTTATATTAACCTACATATATAAATTTTGCGCTACATTCACGATTTTCGACTCTAAATATTCTTCCAATTATAAATAAAGAATGACAGAATAAATTATTAATGGCAAAACCATGGTATAATAGGTTATGAATTCAAGTTATATATTAAAAAAAATCAATTAGCCAATAGAGAGTGAGCATAAGAAAAGCAAAGGGAGTCATATCCCTCCGGCCGCCCCCCACTCCCCCCCCCCAAACAATAAAGAGTATATACATAATAATTTCCAGAATTTTTTTTATGGATATAGTGACCCCGCAAAATTAACTCAATTTCTCCAATAGTTGTCCCCGAGCTCCAGCCTTGAGTCAATAACTACAGCGTCATTTTTTTTTTCCTTTTTCTGGCACCTAAAATTTAAATAAATAAAATTCTGTAGTGAGGAAAAAAAAAACTATTAATCTGTTTTTGATAAAGGGGAAGGATTTTTTTTTTTTTTAAAAAACTTTTACTAAGTGATAAAGGGAAAAGAAATGGTAGAAGGAGACAAAATTTACACAATAAACCTACCCAAATTAAAGAGGTCTCAAGTTTGATTTGTTGAAATAGCTGCCAGCTAGGATAGCTACACACATGTGTGGGAAACAGAAGCAGCTCACACCAAGCATACTGCAGACAGTTATGCATTGAGGATGGCTTGATGATCAAGCTTCTTATTTGAATTTTCTGTTCTGATTATTAGATTTAGATTTGTAATTTGTAAATAGCTATTCCTGATGTATATATATATAGGTGAGATAGGACATTGTATTTATTATTCTCTCTGGGAAGATGAAATAAAATTTCGAAATCTTCTCTCTCAGTTTGCCTTTGTGCATTTTTTTTTGGCTTTCAAGTCTTTTGTTTCTTCATGGTATCAGAGCTTCCAGGTTGATCTGGGCTCAAATTGACTCATAGAAGTCCCTTTTTCCTTGATTTTCATAAATACTATGGCGAATTTCATCCCTGCAACTGCAGAATATGTTGCTCCCAATCCATATTACATCCATCCCAGTGATTGTCCATCTCTTGTCCTGGTTACACCACCATTAGATGGAAATAACTATCAAACATGGAGTCGTTCTATGCGAATAGCATTGTCTTGCAAGCACAAAGAACAATTCATAGATCCATTGAATCCAGTTCCAGCAGTAGAAGATCAGATGCATGAACCGTGGAGACAGTGTAATAACCTTGTGATGGCTTCGCTGATGAAATCATGCACTCCAGAAATAGCTAGATCCGTGGTGTATAACCAGACTGCAACAGACATTTGGAAGGAACTGAATGAGAGGTTCAATCAAGGGGATATGCTCAGGTTATCTGATCTGCTGGAGGAAATTCATAGTTTGAAACAAGGTTGTTCCTCTATCACTCAATACTTCACTAAACTGAAATCACTGTGGGATGAAATGCTAAGTTTGAGACCTATTCCTTGTTGCACTTGTGCTGAGACAAGTAATGTTAGGAAATATGTGGAAGGAGATTGTGTGATTAGATTTGTGAAAGGCCTCAATGATAACTATACTACTTTGAAATCACAAGTTCTGCTAATGACTCCATTACCAAGTATAAACCAGGTTTTCTCTATGGCTTTGAAAACAAAAAGAAGAACAGGAAACACAAATACAGGCAATTTTACTCCGCCTATAGAGCATTCTGTTTTAACAGTAGGAAGTAGAATGAATGAAAATTTGTCAGTTGGAAACATGAATCCAAATGTTGAATCAAACGTGGTTCCTGTTGCCCAGAACAAACATCTACTGTCTAGTGGTAATTGTTCTCATTTTCAGCCTGCTCAATTCACTAATGCAATAGGGCAATTCAGGAGGTTTAATAGAAAACTGCTATATTGCACACATTGTGGCTTGAATGGACACACAGTGGATAAATGCTATAAGAAACATGGCTATCCTGTAGGCTATAAGGGAAAGAGGAATGCTGGTTTACAACATGAGGGAACAGTCAATTTTGCAGAAATGGGAATGCAACAGTCTAAAACTCAGGATAAAATGTGATAGCAAATGGAGTTTATGGATTAACTGCAATGCAGTATCAACAATTGGTTGAATTGCTGCAGGAGAAAGGACCTGAGTTGGGAACTGCAACCAATGACCCTGTAGCTAATCAAGCCACTGTTCTCACTGCTAACTTCAGAGAGGAAGGTAAAGGTTCTTTTTGCAATCCTAATTCACTGCATTGGATTTTAGACTCAGGGGCATCTGATCATATTTGTACATCTCTTAATTTCTTTGATTCCCATTCTGCTGTGAGCAATACATCTGTGAGTCTGCCTAATGGACAAACTGTTAAAGTCACTCACAAGGGAACCATCAAACTCTTAGATGGCCTAACCCTCACAGATGTTTTCCTGGTTCCTAGCTTTCACTTTAATCTTATTTCTATTTCTAAATTGATTGATCAAACAAAATGCAGTTTGATTTTTCAATCTAATCTCTGTCTTATTCAGGACACTACCAGACAGAAGATGATTGAATTAGCTAGTCTTCATCATGGCATCTACTACTTGACAAAATCTCGCAACAATTCCTCTTTCACTAGCCTTCAAAATCTGCAGACATTTCAAATCTTCAACGATCATTATTTTTCTCGCTTTTCCTAAATCTCTACCGTGGCATTACGGACTTGGACATGTGTCTAATAGAGTGCTTAGACATGTAATAGATACCACTTCAACCGTAATAGCTTCGATGAAAACACTTGTATTGTCTCGTCCTATTGCCAAACAAAGCATAGACTAAGTTTTCCCGTCGGCTTTTTCGCTCTCTAATGCAATTTTTTATTTGATCCACATTGACATCCGGGGGCCTTATAGATACAACACTCTTCATGCTCAAAAATATTTCTTGACTATTGTTGATGATTACTCTAGATATACCTGGACCTTTCTTATGAAAACAAAAGTAGAAACACAACAGCTCATTCATGATTTCTATGCCTATGTTGATACTCAATTCAACAAAAAAATCAAAGTCATAAGAATAGACAATGGGGCTGAGTTCAACATGCCCAACTTCTATCAGTCAAGAGGTATCATACATAAAAAAAACTTGCCCATACACTCCACAGCAAAATGGGATAGCAGAGAGAAAACACCAACATCTTCTAAATGTTGGGAGAACATTAAAATTACAGTGTAATACTCCTATCTCACTCTGAGGTTTTTGTATTCAATATGCCACATTCCTTATCAATATCACTCCTACACCTCTCTTACAAAACAGAAGTCCTTATGAACTTCTGTACTCAAAAACCCCTAAGTATGACAATTTAAGAGTTTTTGGTTATCTTTGTTTTGCAAAGAAACTTAGAGCCGGATCACTCTAAATTTGATCCTAGAGGAAAACCTTCTATGCATCTAGGTTTTGCACCTACCAGTAAGGGGTATACACTTCTTGACCTTAAATCCAACAGAATTTTTTGTCTCTAGAGATGTCATCTTTCATAAGTTTGTTTTTCCTTTCAAGATCAAGACTGGAACTGACTTGGTCAATTCTCAAGCTCAACATAGCCAAAATACTAATACCCTCTTATACTTTGATGATTGTCCAAACAACCAAATGCCTGTAGCCTTACCTACAGCTCCTCATATAGGAGAACTTCCAGCTAATCCAGCTCAATAGCCTCCATCTCAATCTCCTCTAAGAAAGACTCTTAGAGAAAGACATAGACCAGCATATCTTAGTGATTATGTCTGTAACCTTTCACAACACACTACTCCTCATTCTATACATTCTGTTTACACTTTGCATCATTTACACCCTGAGCATAAATCCTTTGTGATGAATATGACATTGCATAGAGAACTAACCAGCTTTCAGGAAGCTTTGCAGTCAGAAGAGTGGAAGAAAGCTATGGGGGCAGAAATCTTGGCTCTTGAGCAGAATCACACCTGGTCTTTAGTATCATTGCCTACAAATAAAAGAGCAATTGGTTGCAAATGGGTGTACAAAATTAAACACAAGGCAGATGGCAGTGTAGAAAGGTATAAGGCTAGGTTGGTAGCAAAAGGATATACACAACAAGCAGGGATGGATTTTCTTGAGACATTCTCTCCTGTTGTCCGGATGACAACCATCAGACTTATACTAGCATTAGCAGCCCAAGAAGGCTGGTTTCTTCATCAATTAGATGTTAACAATGCCTTCTTGTATGGTGAGTTGATAGAAGAAGTTTATATGGAGTTACCACCAGGTTTCAAGCCACAGCAACCAAACCAGGTATGCAGACTTCAAAAATCATTGTATGGGCTAAAGCAGGCAAGCAGACAATGGCATCAAAGATTAAGCCAATTTCTGCTCCAGCAAAATTTCAGAAATGCACACAGTGATCCTAGTTTGTTTATTAGAATTCATGAAGGCAACTTTACTCTTCTTCTAGTTTATGTAGATGACCTGATTGTAGCAGGGAATAGTCTTCTAGACATTAGTGAAGTGAAGCAGCAGTTGCACCAAGAATTCACCATCAAAGATTTAGGAACATTAAAATATTTCTTGGGGATGGAAATAGCAAGGTCAAAAGCAGGGATTTCCCTCTGCCAAAGGAAATATACCCTTGAGATGCTAGAACAGTTTGGATTTCTTGGAAGCAAGCCAATCTCCACTCCTATGGAATATAGTGGTAAGAACACAATTGATTCTGAGGCCTTGTCTTCAAACCAGGTTTTCAGACAGATCATAGGAAAATTATTATACCTCACAGCCACTAGACCAGATATTTCCTATAGTGTACAACAGCTTTCTCAGTTTTTGGAAAGTCCTACAACAAGCCACTTGCAAGCTGTTCACAGGATATTAAGATATCTTAAAGGTGCTCCTGGACAAGGACTATTTTTCTCTGCCAGTCCTAACAAATGTATGACAGCTTATAGTGATTCAGATTGGGGAGAATGCAAACAAACAAGAAAATCAGTGACTGGTTTTTGTGTTTTCTTTGGAGAGTCATTAATCTCCTGGAAATCTAAGAAACAAACAACTGTCTCACTCAGCTCAACAGAAGAAGAATATCGAGCAATGAGACAAGTCACATGTGAGATACAATGGTTAACTTATTTGCTTGAGGAATTGCATATTATTCACAACCAGCCTACTCCTCTCTTCTGTGACAACAAAGGGGCTCTACAGATTACATAAAATAATAGTTTTCATGAAAGAACAAAACATTTGGAGATTGATTACCATTATGTTAGAGACAGGTATGCAGTAGGTCTCATCAAACCACTGCCAATCTGTTCATCAACTCAGATAGCAGACATTTTCACCAAAGCTTTACCCCCATCACAATTCTACAAAATTTATCAAGACCGCATCGTGATCAACTTGTTTGTCTGTTTCTTCCGAACGTTCTGGATTGAGGGGGGGTGTTGAAACAGCTGCCAGCTCAACTTCACAATCAGCATACACATCAGCAACATCAACTGACTTGGAGCCAGCTAGGATAGCTACACACATGCGTGGGAAACAGAATCAGCTCACACCAAGCATGCTGCAGACGGTTATGCATTGAGGATGGCTTGATGATCAAGCTTCTTATTTGAATTTTCTGTTCTAATTATTAGATTTAGATTTGTAATTTGTAAATAGCTATTCCTGATGTATATATATATATATATATATATATATATATAGGTGAGATAGGACATTGTATTTATTATTCTCTCTGGGAAGATGAAATAAAAATTCGAAATCTTCTCTCTCAGTTTGCCTTTCTGCATTTTTTTTTTGGCTTTCAAGTCTTCTGTTTCTTCATGATTTTATCTTCCAGTATATATATGCCCATCTTTTACGACTTGTTGTATGACTCCCTTTTCCTCCAACATCTTCAATCTCTAGCACTCCAAGCCAGAGAATAGGGATAAGGAGAGCAGTGCCGAGCTCTTCCGGATTTCGGTGGATTGTTCTGATTGTGGGGAGGAGGAGATAAGCAAGGGAGCAAAGATTCTAAAAAAGATGGCCCTTCTAATCATGTAAAGGGCGTCTCGTGCTTCAATTTTTTGCCTACTTTTTGTTTCGCACTCAAAATTTTCACTTCTTAAATTGTTTTTTACTTTTTGGGTTTGGAAAGAGGTTGTAAAAGTTAATTCCACATTGCCACTTGAACTCTTGGGATTTTCCAATTGGAAACCCACAACAAATTCTCCATAAACAAAGCCCTTTTTGGCCCTTTTCCCCCCTCTTTTCTTGAATTTATATTTTTTAATTTATTAAAAACCTTCTATTTCATATTTTTAGGCCATTAATTATTTCTCTTTGGTTTCCAACTCTTTTCAATATAGTATAAACCAAACAAAGGGAAATATATAAATATAAGAGAAATTAAAAATAAGTTATTATTCAACAATTTCTATAAAATGTACATATTATTTTTACATAAAGTGGCAGAGCCACACCAGGGCAAGAGTTTTCTATAGAACTATCCCTATATATAATATATGTAATATATATATATATATATATATATATGTTATTGACATTATTTATGACCTACTCAAAATATGAAATTAACTCCTAAATAAATATTGTAAAATGATTTAATAATTTTAAAAATATATATTTAAAGTAATCTATCTAAATAAAATAAAAATTTTAAAATTCACTTTTTTTTTTTTACTTAGCAAATATATATCTAATTTTGTAGTCGGCATATTTTGGGTATAACTTAAAAGCACTTAGTTTTTTTTTTTTTTTGAAAGGAGAAAAGTGGAAGTGACATTATTACCTCTTGAGAAATTATGTTAAATAGATAAACTAGAGGAGGAGGATTTTTCATTAGAGAAATTTTAGTATAGAGAGGAAGAACAAGGAGAAATCTCTTTAAAAAAAAAATTCGCAAACCATGGACCAGTACACCAAGTAATGATCCAATATAAACTTAAACAGGACAAATGAGCCCATTAGAAGTGTTATATAAACCACGAGCTCCAACTTTCTTCTCCTTTGCTTGATAAGAAGGACCATTTAAAATCCTATTTTTTTCATATATATTTATATAATGGTTTATTATAATTTATCCCTATTAAATTAAGGTAGTGACACTTTAGTATCACATGTTATAAAAAATACGTTAGAGGTCTATTGACCGTTAGTCAATATTGACAAACAGAAGTTCTCTACTAATCTATGAAGAATATCTCTTTTTTCGTATTTCTATATTCTGTTTTTTCTTCTTCTTTGGTCATTATTATATACTGTAACAAAGTAATAGTTTCCTTGTCAAATTATGAATCTTTTAAGCCTTGTAACTCTAAATCTTTGCAATTCAATTCCTTGAATTCCCAATTTTTCGCGTACAAAATCTTCCGTAGATCTTTTTTACTAAAATTCGTTCAAGATTTTCAGGAATTTGTTTCCTATATTGAATTATTATTTTTGAAACATCTTCGATATGCCAAGAATTCCTAGCAAGATGCCTGTTAGATACTGTTGCTGTCAAAATAGGGAGTCGATGCAAACGGGGATCGACTTTGTATCCGATAAACACAAACGATCCGATATGGCATAACAGAAAATGGTATCAGATCTTTTTTGAATCAGGGACCGGGTTCCTTGAACTTACTATAGAAAGGGTTCAAGAAAGTCAATTGAGAATGCTAAACGGAAGGACTTTTATGGGAAAATGGAATAATACTTGTATTAACCTGCTTAATGGAAGGTACAGAAAAAGTCTGATATTGAAAAATATGAACAGGAAGCTGTAAGAAAAACTGTAAACAAAGCTTGTAAAGAAAAGCTATAACAAAGCAGTAAGAAAGCCGTAAGGAATTGAGATCCTAGATTAGAAAGCTGTAAATGATGACGAAGTAAAAGAAATCAAAATTGATATTGCTGGTTGATAGTTTGATTCTCCTCCCCAATTCCGGGTGATACTCCTCATTTTATACTTGCTGTAAACGAGTCACTAACAGATCGTGGAGTTTCTTTCGGCCAAAGAATGCTCCCACCGGTCGTGCAAGATTATTGCACCGAAAGATCAGGAATCTGTTTTCCTTCTTATCGGCTCCATGGTGCCGATGTTGACCATGACTTGACTTTATCGGCTTGTCCCAATTTATTCGATCAGTATCGATTCAAAGTAACCGTTGCGTCGGCTCGGCAGAGTTGACGTCAACAGATACTAAATTTAACAACGACAATGAAGCACTTTGTTTCCTTGTTAAATTAATATATTGTCTAAAAGATATCCATCAAGATCTTCCACATAATCTTTACATAGATTCTAAATTTATTCCTCGAAGTTTTCTTCTAATTCAACTCCAATTCCTTTGATCATTCCTCTAACGGATTATATTATTCAATCGATTGGGATTTACTTTCCTAATCAGACGCCAATTAGTTTTGCTCAAATATTGTCAATTATGCATCAAGAAGCTTCTGTAACAAGGATAAACCTAAAAAGACCTAAGTAACCAAAAAAAAAAAAAAAAAGCATTTCTTTTGTACAAGTGAAAGAGCAATTTTTTTTTTTTTTTTGGTTTAAACTACTCCACCTTTACTTAAAAAATGTAACTTAACTTTTATAAATTTTAGAAATTTATCTACACGAGATTTTAAAATAATTCTACAGATTATAAGATTGAAATAAAATATTCCAAATTTAAATATAATTTTCTATATATCATTTGTTGAACCTAAAAAGAAAGAAAAAGAAAACAATGGATGATGTAATGAATCAATTGTAACTTATATGTTTATGTATGTACTTTGAATATGACTAAAAGGTTTATATTTTTACTTGAATATGACTTTCGCAAAAATAAATAAATAATATCTGTATTGATGGAGGGAGGTGGTAATACCATTTCATGCAAAGAAATCAAAACTTGAAAAGCAAAAATTTCCATTCGTTGTCAATCTTCATTAAAAAAGGCTCAACAAGTGGCAAGAGGAGTTACGGTGAGTTTGGTTGGAGTGAAAGTGGAAAGGAAAAGAAGAAGGGAAGTAAAATAGGAAGTAAATGTGTGATTTACTTAGTTTAGTTAAAGTGATTGGAGGGGGGAAAGTATATGTGGAAGGGAATTGGATCCCTTCCACCTCAGATTTTTCTCTCTCCATTTTGGAGGGTTTGAGAAGTAAATGAGGGTTAAAAGACCCTCTTGTCCTATGGTATTTATTTTATTATAATTCTACTCTACTTCGTAATTTTTTATGAATTAGCCTTAGAGGTATAATAGTAATTCAATAATTATTTCCTCCCTATATAACTTACAACCAAACAATGAGAGGTAAATCATATTTACTTTCCTTCCACTCCAACCAAATAAGATGAAAGTAATTATATTTATTTCCCCTGATGGAAGTAAAATATTTCACTCCCCCTCCCCTTTCTCCTTCCCCTTCCCTTCCCTTCGCGAACCAAACTCACCCTTAAGGAGAATCAAATTTACCCTTTAAATTTAATCAAGCAATCAACAGAACAAATATCTTAATTATTTAACCAGCTTCCATTTCGTACGTTCAAGAAAAAAACTTTCCAATAATAGAAAATCAGAAAGACCAAAAAAGCACATGTGAAGAAGTTGGTGCATTATTCTCCTACTTTGAGTTATAATTCAGTAAGAAAATTCGAAAATCCAAATTAATTTTCAAAATTGCAGATAGGGATTCTTGGGCTACAAGTTTTTAAAAATATAACTTACCTTTTATAAATATTTAAAAAATCATCTGCACAAGTTTTTAAAATAGGTATACAAATTATAAGATTTAAAACCAAGTATTTCAATTTTAAGACCTAATATTCCATAAAAGATTAAGACCTAAAATTCGATACCTAATTTATGTATACAAGCAATTGATAGTTCGACACATAATTCATTAGATATTAGCATAATTTTAGATATTTTACAATCATACCAGTTTTGTATTTCATTTCTTTATTTTATAATATGTTGCCCAATAAACAGAAAACAATGGATAGTGTAATGAATCAAACATATTTTATATGTTCATGTACAGTAATCCTTTTCAAATGTAACTGAAACATTTACTTCGACTAAAAATAGAAACATAAAAGATATTTGTATTGATGGAGGGATAGGGTAAAACCATTTCTTGCAAAGAAATCAAAATTTGAAAAGCAATTTTTTCCTTGCAATATCTCAAATTCAGTGAACTTGGAAAAGCTTCATACTTTGATTGTGAAGTGATCTATAATCTTGAAACTTAATGATATTTTGACATTCAAAACCATTCATATATATCCTATATAAACCCCAAGTGCACTTCTCCAAAATCCAAGTAAAGCTCAAAAGAGAAAATTTACAGAGATGGCTTACAATAGTTTGGTGGAGATGGCAGTTGCAATGATGGGTGGCCGTCTCTTCCTCAACCTCTTCATCAAAGACTTCTGCCTACAAGGCTAAGGAGACCAAGAGGCTGTTGCTGCTGTTCATGTTATATCACCTTCTTGGTGATGTGGAGACCAGTGGCGAACTCATTTCAGCTAGTGTTCCGATTGTAGGGTGGAGGAGAAAAGCAAGAGGAAAAAGATTTTGAAGAAGATGGCCCTTCTGATCATCTGAATGGCATCTGGCACTCAAATCTTCAAATGCCTTTTTGGACTTTTCCCCACCTTACCTTGAAATAAATAATTTTTAATTTATTAAAAACTATATATTGCATATTTTTTAGGCCATTATTTCTCTTCCAACCCTTTTAAATATAATATAGACCAAATAAACCAAACAAAGGGAAATATATGAATTAGAAAATAAGTTATTACTCAACAATTTCTATAAAATTTACATATTCTTTTACATATGCTATAAATTATTTCATTTATTTGGATTTTTTATTTTTAGAGTATGTAAATACTTCTTAAAAAAATAAATATAAAACGACCCAATAAAAAAGCATTTCTTTTGCATCAAAGCGCAACTTATAATCACACCGGATATAATTTGTCATTTTATCAAGTATTTAAATAATGTTATATTGTTACGTTTGCTTAATATTTCAAATATGTGACTATCAAATTAATGATATATATTCATTTAACTTGTATCGTATGCAAGACTTAAAAAAAAAGAAAATTGTTAATAAAATGATTATACTAACTCTTTTATTAGATCATTAAAAGTAAAGTTAGAACATCAATGATGCAAATTAATTAAAATTTAAAAGTATTCATTAATTAAATTATTTATTTTTTATTTTTCGCTAAATAATAAATTTTTCTTAAGATTTTATTCTAAAACTTCTCCTAAATTTGAAATATATTTCCATTGGATTCTTTTAATTTTTCATGAAATAATAAATTTTTCTAAAGAATCTATTCCCAATTCCACTCAAAGTTGGGAATAATTCATTTATTAATTTTTAAAATTTTTTTATTAACTAACAGTCTTTAACTTGTAATGGATTCTCTATTAGAATTTTGCATGCCAATTCCATCCCAAATTTGAGATGGAGTTGGAACGGATTTTTTATTAATTTATTTTTATTCTTTATTAAATAATATATTTTTACGAATTTATTCTGATTTTGTTCCCAATTTTAATTAATTTGTGATTGATTTACACCGAATACTTTTATTACTTTATTGTTTTTAAAAATAAATTTCAAGATTAGTTTATCTTATATCTATCTGAAATCCTTCCAAATTTAGAGGTAAATTTTTTAATTGCTTTATTATTTAAAGAAAAATTAGGCGATTTAGTTCCTTAACTTTTATGTTTTGGACGTTTAGGTTCCTTTTCTTTTTTTTCAATTTGTTAGGTTCCCTAACTATTATTTGTGAGTCGTTAGTTAGATGACAATTTGACTAACGGAACCTTAAAAAAAGGACAAAAATCGCACAAAAAATAATAGTTAGAGGACCTAAAAAATTAAAAAAAAAGAAAAGAAAAGGGATCTAAATCTCCAAACATAAAAGTTAAGGATTGACTAATTTTCCATTTTTAATGTGATTAAAACTTTGTTACTTTTACTTATTATTATTATTATTATTTTTTAATTAATAAAAGAACCGCAATTGCTATCTAAAAGTTTTTAAACCTAGGAAGTTAGTTAGAAATCTCAACACTAACCATTTCGACTAACTCCAGAAACATTGTTACTTTTACTTGATCGTGATTTTGACAAAAATAAATAAATAATATTTTGCATTGATGGAAGGATATGGTAATACCATTTCTTGCAAAAGAAATCAAAACTTGAAAAGCAAGATTTTCCATGTAATTAATATCCCAGATTCAATGAACTTGGAAAAGCTTCATACTTTGATTGTTGAAGTGATACATAATCTTGAAACTTAATGATATTTTGATGTTGTGAACTATTCATATCCTATATACACCCTAAGTACACTTCCCCCAAAATGCAAGTAAAATTCAAAGGAGCAAATTTGGAAAGATGGTTTACAATAGCATTGTGGAGATGGCTGTGGCAATGTTGGGTGGCCTTCTCTTCCTCAACCTCTTCATCAAAGAATTCTGCTTACAAGGCTAAGAGAGACCAAGAGGAGGCTGCTGCTGCTGTTCATGTTATATCACCTTGTTGGTGTTGGATGACGTTCCCTAATCGGTATTGAAATAAAAGCTTCTATTTTCATTTTGCTGTTTCGTTCCTTTTTTTTTTTTTTTTGGTTGGGATTCTGGTGGTAAGACTGCTTGTAAAAGATCAAAGATGAAAATCTACTTATATTAAATATTTCTTTTATTCAATTTTGTTACTATATATATTTCACAAGAAAAGAAATATTGAATTCCATCAAATTTGAAATTAAAAATAAAATAGCCTTATCTAATTTACATACATAAATCTTGTGTTACAGTCACGACATTCAACTCCTAAATGTTCTTCCAATTATAAACAAAGTATGACGGAATAAATTATTCGTGGCAACATGATGGTATAATAAGTTATGAATTTAATTCATATATTTTTTTAAATTTATATATATATATATATATATATTAAAAAAAACGAATCAATTAGCCAATACAGAGACTGAGCATAAGACAAGCAAAGGGAGTCATCCCCCCCCCCCCAAAAAAAATGTATATACATAATAATTTCCAGAAATTTTTTTATGCATATAGTGACACCGCAAAATTAACTTAATTCCTCCAATACTAGTCCCCAAGCTCCGGCATTGAGTGAATAACTACTGCATCAATTTTTCCCCTCTTTTCTGGAACCTAAAATTTAAAATATGCAATAGAAAAGGCATTAAAAATTTTTAGTTTAGTAGTGACATTGTTTTAAAGAAAATAAAATAAAATAAAGAAAATTCTATAGTGAGAAAAAAAAAAACCTATAATTTGTTTTTGATAAAGGGGGAAGGATTTTTTTTAAAAAACTTTTGATAAGTGATAAAGAGTAACAAATGGTAGAATGAGACAAAATTTACACAATAAACCTACCAAAATTACTAAATCAAAATGCCTTTAGCTATCAAAATTACTAAAGAGGCCTCAAGCTTGATTTTTTTTTTCTATATAGGTTGATGATGTTGCCAGAGCAATTATGCCTCCACAACTCCTACCAATCTTTTCCTCCTTCCAATTTGATCCATACATTGCATAGTAGTCATGAACAATATACAAGAAAAACAAATCCTTTCTCACTTTTATTACGTCTAATGTCCGAAGTAGTAATGATTTTCAAGAAAATTTTGGTTGTTTTAAGAATAGGAGAAGTAGGATAAAAAACCATAATTTTTTTTCTAAGGAAAGAATTAATAATAGAGTAGTGCTAAAGGGATCAAATTGAGCCACAATAAATGCAACTCAAGAATAGTTGAAAGTTATAAAAAATTCAATTTACCTTTTATTGTATTGGAGGGAAATTTATATCTTTCCCTCTAAAAATGTTTATCTCCATTATAGTTTTCCTCTAATCATATTTTCTCTTCTGGGATTTTACATATAATGTTCCCAAAGCATCTAGTTTACATAAAACTCTTAATTCTATACCATTCTGTCAAATGAAAACTCCAACTATTACATGCAATATCTCATTTCTTATTCTCCATCATCATTTTATCATACAATCATGGTTGACACCTCTTTCTTATTATATCAATATAGCACGATCATAATTGATGTTTTCATCTTATACTGTCAACTAATATGAAAAGTCATAGTCAATTGTAAGACATAATACAAGAAGAAATATTAATTTATCTGAGCATGATTGGAACCTAAAGCCTTATAGTCATAGGTAAGACCATTTTAATTCTCCGCAGGACTTTTCTTATAATTAAGAATTTATTTTGAAAGAAAAATATAATATAAATAAATTTTAAATTAATTTGCAATAGTATTATTAATATTGTGTTATTTATATAATCTAAATATTTTTTTAGATATTAAGAATTTATATTATTTACCCTCTAAATTCTTCGTAATATAAATTTTGTCTTATTGATGACATTATTTGTGTATAAATATTTTAAATTAAAATTAATGACCGCATGTCATTAAAAAATAGATAAATATAATAGTGGAATATGTTGATATAGCTTATAAATATTTTAAAATATTAACGTCCATAAATAATTTAAGTAATAATTATATTCATCATATTTTATAAGATTATTTTTTTATGCTTTTAAAATGAATTTTTATATATTATTTGTAAAAAAAATTAGAGCAGTATCTAATTCAAAGTGTCATATTTAATTTTGAATAGATATAATATATATCATTTTATGTTTGTCAAATTTTAAATTAATGACGAAAAATTTCTCCTAATTCATTATTAAATTACTAACGGTTAAAAAAAAGTCATTTTCTTATTCTGTTAACTGTAATTTATTAGTAAATTACTAATTAACACAAAAAAAGTCCAACAAAGGAGATTCGAACTATCAACATGATTTAAAAAAAGGCCCAACAAAGGGGATTCGAACCTATAACAAGTTTTAGGCTATATAGCTTAGATATGCCAATACACCATCGGATGTTTTGTGATTGACACCATCCATATCATATTTACATTTTCCCCCCATCATGCATCCACTAATAATATTCACAACAAATATCTCATTAGATATTTGTATTTTATTTAAATAGTGCAATAATTTACACTTTCTCGTCACCCCCCATCTAATAATAACATTCATAATAAAAATCTTATTAGATATTTTTACTTTGATTAAAAAAATACAATCATTTATACACTTTTTTTTTTATAGAAAATAGAAAATTATATTCATATAAATGTAATATGTATATCTTTTTATAATATATATATATATATATATTAAAACTCAAATGTAATATAGTGTTTATGTGTAAATGATAATTGATTATATATATTGAGTTGAATGATTTTTTTTCAAAGGTTAACATGCAAAATGACACGAATTTATAGGTAATATAAGGATTTTGGAAAATTTCAACAATTTTTTTCCCATATAAATGACTTTACTTATTTTTCATATTTATATTTTATTTGACATGTAACTCAGCAATAATTTCATAAAAATTCATTTATCTAACTTTATTCAGTAAACATTCATTTATTTAATTTTAGAAGTAAAATACTAAAAGGAAAGGTAAAAATATGAAATGACATTTATTAAAAGATAATTTAGTATTCACTTAATTTTGAATAATAAACGATGGAACTATATCTTTTCTATTATGTTGAAAATTTTCTTTAATATTCTATTAGTAAACCATTACTAAAGTGGTACCAATGGATTACTAATAGGATTATTATATTTTTTATTATTTGTTATATTTATATTAGTAGTTCATTGATAATCTCTCAGTAAAATTAAAACTACCAATAAAAAAGTAATAGAATATTAACGGATGGAAATATTTATTTTTAATTTTTAATAATCCTTTTGGCAATTAAAATCATTATCAACCCGGTACATTAAACTTACTAAGAAAATATTGATTGAAGACCAACTGATATAAGTAATATTCATAAAAAAAAATTTATAAGTCTAAAATATTTTATGGTATTTTGTCTATAATTAAAATAATTACTATTCACTACCGGTGGATTATTGAGATTCTTTATAATTTTATATTTAGTTTAATTTTAATTTTATATTTCACTAATAATTTTTGATAGTTTCTTTATAAAATTAAAAATTCCGATCAATTACTGACAGAATTACCTATGGACTTTTTATTTTATAAAAATCTATAGTAAAAAAGATTTTATTTGTATTCCAATGCTATTTAGTCGAAAATATTATGAAATAAATATTTTTTTTATAGTTATTCAAGAGATGTTGAAAATATTGAGCACACGAGGCTCAATTTTAATTTATTTATTACTGGGTTATTACAATTAGTTTAAAATAAAAGACTAATTTTTTAACTAATCGAAATATATAAAAGATTATATCGAAAGTACTCGAAAGATTATGATTGATTTTTTTTTTTTACTATTGATTATGCTTGATTTTTTTTTAAAGCCTTAAAGTTGGTCAAAATATATTAAAAAAATATTATGAATCCTTGAGATAGTCATTTAAAGTGTAATAATTCAAAAGTTTGTGTAAGTAAATCATTCAAAATCTTTTTTCATTTTTCTAAAATCCATTACATTTTAAAGAAATTCAAATTAAAAGGGATAAGTCTTTGAAAGTCTTGGAATGTCATACCGATTGTGGATGTAATTAAAGATCGTATATATATAATTGTTCTAAAACATAGTCGACATAGATGCATTCAATAATTTATTGATGTTGACGTAGCAAAAATAGAAAAGTTACATAGTTAAACTCCTCTTGAAGCTTTAATCGACTTTCGATATCTAATTATAAATTTTTATCCATATATTTTTATTTCTTTTTTAGTTTTGCAAAGTCGACGTTATATACGAGTTTAAAAATATATGTTTTGGTTAGTAAATAAATAAAATCTAAATTAATCATAGTCGAACTCATAAATATACTGATATTAGAAGAAGAACATAATAACGAAATATAGATTGATTCAAAATAGATTAAACTTCAAAAGTATTATTGTAAAGAAAGTCCCGCTTATGAATATTCTAGTTGACAGTGAGACGATTCTAGTTGATAGTGATACTGAAATATGCATGCAATTAATTGTTAGTATATAGTTAAGACATACAATTGAGAGTTGACATTAGAAATATATAAGTTTGAAAAAATAGTGACATTGAAAACATACAAGTTTGAATAGATAGTCGATAGTATTAATTTCACATTTGAAAATTTCAACTTTTGAATTCAAAATATGTTAAAATCTTAATTGAGGATAATATTATCAATTAACTTAAAGTTTAATAACAAAAAGACTTAAATATCCCTATTGATCGCAGATCAATTTGATCCACAAAGCATTTCTGTTAATAATATATCATTGGAAAATTTTGTATTTAGATTCTTGATTTCAGGCCCTAATCCCCTCTTCCAACCTTCCAATTATTTTCCCCCCTAAATGAAATTTTACTCTTCTTTCAATCAAATTTAAAATTGAACTCGAAAAAGGTGGAGAGAAAATAGAATAGTATGAAGAACGAGGATGGCAGGAATTGATTTCAAGCCTTAATCTCCAACTCCAATCTTCCAATTTAGAAAGCAATTGTTTATTTCAACTTGTTACCTTACAAAATGGGAGTCGATGAGACTGGCGATCGGCTACTCTTCCGATGAATATAAACAGTACGATAGAAAGATGAATGAGTGACTTGGACCTTTTAAAAGACGTGAGGTCCTTGAACTTACTATAGAAAGGGTCCAAGAAAGTAGAAATATTGTATGCAGAAGCCAATTAGGACTGAAAACAGTGCATTTCAATTGTTTTTGATAAAAAGAATGAATACAAAAGTACTGAACTTTGAAATCAAAGTAAAATAAAAACGGAAAGCTGGTAATAAAGCAATAAAGAAAAACTTTGGAAAAACTAAACAAAATTGTAAACAAAGTTGAAGACAAATAAAATGCAGAAAAAGGAATTAAAAATTAGAAAATTGATAGTCTTGTAGATGTGTTTTTTTGGTGTCCTTCATTATAGAAATCCTTACCCATATTATGCTGGCTGTGGTGTGGTTGCCGACCATCTGATCGTGGAGAAAATCTCGTTTCATGGCTCGTCCTTGGCGGGTATGAACATTAGTGCTTTGTCGATCGTGCTGAGATATGGGGGTAACGATTCATCGGCTCTGGTTCCGATATTAATTGGGCACATTGGCTGAAGAATTTCCTGATATCATCATCGGCTTAGCAAAATTCATATCGGCTTTGACTCCAAGTTATTGTTGTAACGGATCAGCTAAAGTTGATATCAACACATGCCCCCTCGAGTCTCGTTGCTTTGATGGCGCAAACAGATGAAGCGATGGGAATTGTACATCTTTTAATACGTAGCTATTCTTTTTCTGACAAAGTTGGAACGTCTCGATCGTTGCAGAAGGTTTCTAACTCCTCGGCTTCGAAACCTGCAAACGGCTAGTCTTTGAATTTTTTTACTTTAAATAGCCGTGGTCCCCATTGCTCCTTCTTCACCGATAGAAATCCTTCTTCTGAAACAACTCTATCTCGATCAGACTTCTATCTTTCTTGTGAAATCTAATAGCATTCCCTGCATTTCTTTTGATTAACAATCTTTGAGTTTCCATGGCCACTCCAATTGATCATACCCCTATGGCTTTGATCCAAACTGAGGCTAACCTGTACGCTTTGGGTCCTCGGCTACTACCGACAAAAATCACTGTCGATCACTTACGATTTGCCAATCCCGAGGGTTTTGTCCTTCTGTTGAATCGGGGCAAATTTTCTACGACCGGTCTGTCATTTTCCTTCCGTCATTGGCTACGTCCCCGAAAAATTACGGAGAGTGGCGTGATCGTTGCCACGCTACTTTCAGCGCCCTTTGGGATCAGTGGGGCATTCATGATGCCATTATGATGTCCGACTTTGACATGGCGTTTGACCATAACCTTTTTGCTGCTGTTCTGCCGTTTCGGTCTCCGGCCATCAACGACTTCATTTTCCCCCACGGCATGTTCTCTCTGACCATCTTAGACATCTGCACCATCTTAGGTCTCCAATGCGATGACGATGAAATACCTAGCCTCCATGATGATGAGAGTTTGCCTACCCTCCTGGACAAATCTATTGCCTCCTATAACAATTTCATGGCCGCCCAAAGGGGCGTTGGCGGTGTTCCGTCAGAGCCAGAACAGGCCTCCTTTCTATAGCTATGGCTCTACAAATACGTTAACTGCTCCTATTTGGTGGGGATAAGCAATGAATACCAATACGTATTGACTATGCTGAGGAAGAAAAGGCGTTGCGACTTGGCCTCCTTATCGCTTGCCTTAGTCTATCGGCTGATGAACCAGATGACTTTGGCCCTATCGATTGGGAGTGACCCGACCAACCTAGGCGGCCCTCTCTGGGTCATGCAACTGTGGCTTTATCAGTACATTTCCCAATTTGACGTCAACAATCTCCCTGGGGATTCTACGGACTTTGCCAACTGGGCCACGGGTTATCGGCTATTGAAGACCCCTGTGAACAGATCTTCCCCCGGCACCATGGTATCCTACCTTCATCAGAATCGCCTCCAGAACATGCCTAATTTCTTCCCCTACTTTACTCGGGAGAATGGCCCCCTTTGGTTGACGAAACTCGCTGATGCATCGGAAAGTTCCCAACAAACCATCTAGGCCAAGATGCAATGTTCCAGGGAGCTCCTTTTAGGGGCTAAACCGGGCATTAGAAGTGCTAAAACCTCCTGTGAATTGTACAACCCTCATCGCTTTTCTTGGCAATTTGGGTTGATTCAGGCACTACAAGAATCTCCCAATTTGCCACGGACAAATCTGTGGCAAAAATTCGTGGCTAAACTGGAATTCGCCATGGATTTATGAAGAAATTGGTCCGTAGCAAATACCTTCGTCGCTAAGCATTTTTTGCGAGGGAACTTTTTTCCGTGGCAATTTGCCATGGATTGTTCAAGTTGGTAGCACCTTTCATGGTGAAATATTGCGAGGAAACCGTGGCAAATCTGTCACAATCTGCCATGGAAACAATATGAAAATAAGTTGTCGTGGCAATTTGCCACGTATACTTTATTTAGAAATAGTTTTCGTGGCAAATTCGTGGCAATCAGCCATAGATTTGCCATGGAAGCAATGTTAAACAAACTGTTTGTGGTAAATCTGACAGATACGTTATTTTTTCCATGGCAAATTGCCACAGATTATTAAAAATTAAAATTTTTGCCACGGAAACGTTATTTTTTCCCTGGCAAATGACAAATTGTCACGGATTTGTCACGGATTATTAAAAATTAAATTTATTAAAAATTAAAAATTTTGAATTGTGGACCACAACCATCCTCACGCACCAGCCACACCGGATCATGGACTATTCGGTGCATTAGCCATCCTCAAGCACCGGCCACACCGAATCGCATCCCTAAATTGTTCAAGAATTGTGCAGCGCAATTTATGTATATATATAAATAAATTGTTGTGCTATCCTCCCCTTTTTTTATTTAAGCTATTCTAAACAATCTTTGTGTTCTTTTTTTAAAATAAAAGTATTATAACAAAATATAATAATCATATCAAATTCAATATAAAACCATATTATTCAATATAAAAAATATTTTGTATATTTATATAACTTTAACATTTTATATACTGTCAATTTTATTATCTTTTTATTAAATAATTTACACACACACACACACACATACATATACATATACATATACATAAATTCGTACACAATATAACCCACACATACATATACATTCATAATCATAAATATACATAAACAAACAAACAAACATACATACATACACACACACACACACACACAAACATATTCATTTATATATATATATTCACTTATTTTAATTTTTTAATAAAATAAAATAAAAAATTTAGAATTTTTAATCAAAGTATTCTAATTTTTTGAATAAAAAAATAAAAATATTAAAATATTACGTTCTTTTTACCACTATTTTACCTAACATATAATTTGTATATTCTAAATGGTAATATAGTTAATTACATTGATATTTCCAATGGCTTTTGTTGTAAAAAAAAAAAATTGGAGGAACGAAATTTTTTAGATTGAAATTAATTTTAATTTGTTGTGAGTATATACTAATTTTGCAGGAATGAAATTTTTTAGATTAAAATTAATTTTAATTGTGTTGCAAGTTTTATTTTTATTTTTTTGAAATAAAAAGTTAAGAATTTAAAATAGTGGAAGCAATGAAATTTTTAAAACAACCTATATTCATTGGTAAGATTGTTCAAAGTCAATATATATAGTCACTACTTTGCTTGAAAAAAAATAAAACAAATTAATAAATTGGAACAAAAAAAAAAAAAGGAAAAAAACGCTGTGGCAAACCTGTGGCAATCTACCACGGAATTACCACGTGGCAATTTTGTGATTCCGTGGCAAATAGCCACGAAACACAACAAAAATTTAACCCTTTCTTTTTATCACTACATTGCATAACATACTTTTTTGTATATTCTCAATGATAATATAGTTCTTCACAATAATTTTCAACCGCTTTTACAGTCGAAATAAAATAAAATTATATCGTTTCTTTAAAATTTTTAATTTTAATACAAACGTATATATCGATACTAAAAAATAATATATCTTATTTTCAATTCCATTTCAAGAATGAATGTGTTAGAAAATAAATAAATCAAGATACTTACAAAATATTTCGTCATTGTTATTTAAAAGGGATGGAGCCAAAATTAATACAAACCAATATAATTAATAAATTAGAACAAAAAAGGATTGTCACGAATTAGTGACAATTTTGTCATTCCGTGGAAAATCCGTGGCAAATAACCACGGATTTGCCACAGAACACACAACAAAAATTTAACTATTTCTTTTTATCAATACTTTGAGTAATATACTTTTTTGTATACTCTCAATGATAATATAGTTCTTCACAATAATTTTCAATGGCTTTCACAATCAAAATAAAATAAAATTATATCGTTTCTTTAAAATTTTTAATTTTAATACAAACGTATATTTCGATACTGAAAAATAATACATCTTATTTTCAGTTCCATTTCAAGAATATATGCATAAGAAAATAAGTAAATTAAGATACTTATAAAATATTTTGTCGTTGTTATTTAAAATTTATGGAATAAAAATTAATACAAATAAATATAATTAATAAATTAGAAAAAAAAGGAAAAAATGCCGTGGCATTTTGCCATGGAATTGCCACAGATTAGTGGCAATTTTGTCATTCCGTGGCAAATAGCCAAGGATTTGCCACGGAACACACAACAAAAATTTAACCATTTCTTTTTATCACTACTTTGCGTAACATACTTTTTTGTATACTCTGAATGATAATATAGTTCATCATAACAATTTTCAATGGCTTTTACATTTGAAATAAAATAAAATTATATTGTTTCTTTAAAATTTTTAATTTTAATACAAATGTATATTTCGATACTAAAAAAATAATACATCTTATTTTCAATTCCATTTCAAGAATGAATGCATTAGAAAATAAATAAATCAAGATATTTACAAAATATTTCGTCGTTGTTATTTAAAATTTATGGAAAAAAATTAATACAAACAAATCTAATTAATAAATTAGAACAAAAAAAAAAGGAAAAAATGCCATGGCAAATAGCCATGGATTTGCCACGGAATACACAACAAAAATTTAACCCCTTTTTTTTTGTATCGCTACTTTGCATAACATACTTTTTTGTATACTCTCAATGATAATATAGTTCTTCACAACAATTTTCAACGGCTTTTACACTCGAAATAAAATAAAATTGTATCATTTCTTTAAAATTTTTAATTTTAATACAAACGTATATTTCGATATTCAAAAATAATATATCTTATTTTTACTTCCATTTCAAGAATGAACGTATTAGAAAATAAATAAATCAAGATATTTACAAAATATTTTGTCGTTAATATTTAAAAGGGATGAAAAAAATTAATACAAATCAATAGAATTAATAAATTAGAACAAAAGAAGGAAAAAAAATCCGTAGCAAATCCCCGGCAATCTGCCATAGATTAGTGGCAATTTTGTCATTTTGTGGCGAATCTATGGCAAAAATTTAACCATTTCTTTTTATCACTACTTTGCGTAACATACTTTTTTATATACTCTCAATGATAATATAGTTATTCACAACAATTTTCAATGGCTTTTACAGTCTAAATAAAATCAAATTATATCGTTTCTTTAAAATTTTTAATTTTAATACAAATGTATATTTCGATACTAAAAAATAATACATCTTATTTTCAATTCCATTTCAAGAATGAACGCATTAGAAAATAAATAAATCAAGATACTTATAAAATATTTCGTCGTTGTTACTTAAAAGGGATAGAACAAAAATTAATACAAACCAATATAATTTATAAATTAGAACAGAAAAAGGAAAAAAATTCCATGGAAAATCAGTGGCAATCTGCCATGAAATTAGTGGTAATTTTATGATTTCATGGCAAATCCGTGGCTAATGTTTGGCGTAATTTTGCCACGTAAATGTTTCCATCGCAAATCGGTGGCTAATGTTTGGCATAATTTTTTGGCGCTTTTTTTGCTACAGATTTGCACCGAATTGTGTTTTTTATCAATACTTGATACTATTTCCATCGCAATTCCATGGCAAATAGCCACGGATTTGCTATGGTATCTTTCCCTTGTAAGTTACTTGTATTTTGCTATTCCATAGCAAAATTCATCACTGATTGCCACGGAAAATTTTCCGTGGCAGAAGTTCGTGATAGATTCATAATTTTCTTGTAGTGAGGACATTCCTGCTAATCGTGGTCATATATCTGTTGGAATATATACCCTCTTAGACTAGTTTTTTGGTGTAAATATCGAATATTTTAATAAAAGAATTTATTTGTCAGAAATCGTTTGTGAATTTTCTTTATTTGTGCACATTTGCATTTGGAACAGACCCATTGTGTTTAAATAAGTGATCCATGTGAATGGAGGTCTTTCACAGTAAGGTATGGATCATGGGTTATTTAAACACATAAACAGTTGTTCTTAACCGATTGATGAGAATGGGAATCTCATCATGTTTAGGTTATTATGTTATGAATTCCGAATGGGGAATGACTTACCTTTAGCCAGTGAGTATTCCACTCACTTCATGACATAAGCGTATTTCGAATACGTAGAACAAGACATGTAGTAGTGGTTTCTAAAACCTAGACTACTACCGCTACAGCGTGGACTAGTACTCTATGACTTGAGTATGAGTTGGTGGTCTGGCGAAGTTGGAAGCATATACTTTGATATGCTATAGTTGAGGTTTTATCGGAGGGCCAATATACTTGCATATTGGATATGTGTGACCAGTTAGTTAAGACTGACTTATACAAGATAGTTTCTACACCATATCGCCCCTTGTGGTTGTCTGAATGATCTAAAAATCTAGGCTTGGGAAACATGACTTGGATGTTTGCTTTAGGGTAGCTCATTTGGAAAGTGGAAACACTCTAGGAAGTCGTGGATCATTGGACTAGAAGCCTAAGGATGGTAGATGTCATTTAGAGGGGTGTTAGTATACTTCTTCCTCTCTAAATGTACAGCGTGTAGAGGGGTATTTTAGTTATTTCACCTGTAGGTCGAAGACTTTGCTAATGCAGCATTGTCCTTGGAGTCAATATTTTCTTATGGTGATATTAGAAAATATTTAAAATGAAAAATACATATATTTGTATAGTAGGGGTATTTTGGCCATTTTAGTAGCCAAGGCGATGTGTCTTTTTGGTTCTCGAAATAGCCCGTAAGTCCTAATTAATTTTTGGGTTAAGAAAATGATCTCAGTTGAGAGAGTTTTATTTTATTCGGGAAGTCTAATTTATTATTGGATTGGAATAAAATAAATGAAAAGAAATTTATTATTTGGTTTAATTGGTTAATTAATTATTCAGGGGCCGGGGTCTAGTTTGAATAATTAGAAAATTAACCGAGACTTAAACTAGAGGAAAAATAATTAGTCCTTAATTATTTATTGGGTTATTTATTTACTTAAATCCCAAGAAATAAATAATTAAAATTTAATTATTTTTTGTTCATTTGGGTTAATTAATTATTTATTGGGTTATTTATTTAATCCCAAGAAAAATAATTAATGTTTATTATTTTGGACTTTTCGGGTCTAAGAAAAATAATAAATATTATTTTGGCCCATAGCCTGGACCATAGGATTTTTCCAGACATAGTTCGGAAGAGTTTAGAGTGAAGTCAAAATTTATTTTGTAAATAATATTCGGGTATTAAATCCCGGGAATATTATTTTTATCAAAATAATTATTTTTGGTTTCATGACTCTTGGCTTTCTGTGTGGAAAAATAAAATAAAATAAAAAAGAAAAAAAATAAAAAAATATTTTCTTTCGGTGACTCTTGGCTCTCTCTTTCTCGTACTCTCTTGTGCCTTTTCTTCTTTTGGCTTTTGGTTTTGAAACCAAAAGAAGCCAACCGAGAGGACATTTGTGTCTCTTGGTTTTCTAGCTTCTGGGTTTGGTTCAGGGAGCCACTGCTATAAATACCAACTGAGAGGTGAAGGAAAGGAAGTGACATCTGAGTGGCTTTTCTCTTCCAATTTGTTGCTCACCAAACAGAGGTTAGGTAGGGTATATTCTGTGAACTAAAAGGCTTGGCATTGCACCGGCGATGTGAAGTTAACACAGGAGGCTTCACTGCACGGAGGAGAAGGAAGTTGTGTTTTTGAGCTTCAATCCAATTTTCTTCAATCTTCACGTTTTAAGGCTCCAAGAGGTATGTTCTTAAGCCTCCATGCTGCTGCCATGACATGTTTAATGTTATTTCCTCCATTTTTGTTCATCTATGCATGCTCTTTGTTCACTATCATGATCTTCAATACCATCTTATACTATCATACCTATCTTATCTGTTGAAGAAGTGCACACTTTAGCCAATAAGTCTATAACCATTCTTTGTTCTTTTGAGTATTGCCACTTTCAGGTTGTCAGGGAAACTGCACCCAACTTCAACCTATGGTTGCAATTCGTTAAGTGAGATGCTCTTCCCGGCCCCTGTGGAGACATGGCAGCTTCGACTAGCTAGTTCGGCATCAGCAGTGGTGGAAATGTTAGTGCCAAAGAAAAGGAAGTAGAGCAAGATATCTCTTAATCCAATTGCCGAGCTGTTATTCTAGACGCCACCAGTGAGGAAAGCCCCTATTCTTCTACCTCGTCGATAAAGAAGAAAAAGAAGAAGAAGAAGAAACCATCTTCCCTTTGCTTAGGTGATAAAAAAGGCGGCAAGATACCCATACCCCGACGATCACCAAGGTTTGGATCTCCTATGTTAAACATTTTATTTTTTTTATATTTTTCAATCCTCGACTCAGGGCTAACTCCTTATTCTCCTCCTTTGCAAAAATAGAAACCCAACCAATTAGTTATTTCTGACTCTTCCTTAGAGTCGTTGGAAGCTATGCCCCTCTTGTCGCCTGCAGAAATAACACCTGCCGAGGAAGGAACTTCGGCTGCTTCACCATTATCGGTTGCTGCCCGAACATCCGAATTGCCTGCCTCAGGGAAAATGACAGTCGACAAACCTGCTTCTCCTTCTACGAGAACAGTCTCTGAGCCCCCTTTGGTAGAGCCTCCAAAAGAATCTGCCCTCCCTCGACAAATAACAACTGAGGCCGCTGTGCTAGAGCTTCTGCATGGCCTAATTGGGGCCAACCTACCGACCAGCCAAACTTCCCAAGATGCAGTCAGCCAAGCCCCCTACTGCTTGCGCAATTAAGCAATTCCGATATCCCTAT
>JANUWF010002776.1:0-110414 GCA_026120185.1 Voacanga thouarsii | reverse complement strand
CTACGAACAAGTCTCTTATTGCCAGCAATTTCCTAAGCAAGGGGGACTGTTCCTTATGTGCTTCAATTTCCCAAATGGAGCCGCCTTTCAAGTAGAAGTGGTTTACCCATTTGACCCACAAAGATTGCTTCTCCGCCTGTATGTCCCAAATGATTCTAGGCAGAAGAGCACCATTCCAAATTTTTAAGTTCCTCAAACCGAGGCCCCCTTCAGACTTGGGGAGGCAAACATTGTTCCATGCAACCGGATGGTTATTTGAGTTCCACAAGAAGTCCCGAGCCATCCTTTCCAATTGAGAAATAACAGCAGATGGAGTAGGAAGAACAGACAGCCAAAAACATTCGACCCCTTGGAGCACAGATTGAATCAACTGGAGACGGCTAGCAAAAGAGAGAGACCGAGCAGACCATCTCCCAATATAGGAGCCAATACGATCAAGCAGTGGTTTGAAAAGAGTAAGTCTAATTTTACCGTTCATGATTGGCAGCCCAAGGTAGCGGAATGGAATTTCTCCAATAGGAATGCCCGTATCTGCCGTAATTGCATTATGAATATCAGGAGCAATCCCCGCAAGAAAAAAATAGGATTTATCCTTGTTGATTTTAAGACCTGAACATCTTTTAAATTCTTCTAGGCAATCAAGAAGGATGTGGATAGAAGAACAGTCTCCTCTAGCAAATAACATGAGGTCATCCGCAAAGGCAAGGTGGGTAACCCTTAATTCCTTACAATTCGGATGGTACTTGAATGATATCCCAAGTGTATGCACTTTGACCACCCTTGAGAAATATTCTAAACAGATAACAAACAGCAGTGGAGAGAGAGGATCACCTTGCCGCAGACCCTTAGCACCAGTAAAATAGCAATGCACATTTCCATTGATAGCAACCGAGAATGATGTAGTGGTCACACACTGCTTAATCCATATCACAAAGAGATGAGGGAATCCAAGCTCAGTAAGTAGGTCCAATAAGAAGTCCCAGCTGACAGAGTCATAAGCTTTCCTTAGATCCACTTTCAATGTACATCTTGGAGAAACTCTTTTACAACTATACATACGCAACAGTTCTTGGACTAGTAAGATATTGTCAGTCATGAGTCTGTCATGAATGAACGCAGATTGTGCTCCATCGACGAGATGAGGGACCACCAGCTTGAGTCTTTCAGCCAGAATTTTAGATATGATCTTATAAACCACGTTACAGCAGGAGATCGGGCGGAAGTCACCCACCCTATCAGCATGATCATTTTTCAGCACCAAGGTGATGATAGAGTGATTGATCTGTTTAAGAATTTTCCCGGAACTGAAGAATTCCATAACTGCATCACACAGACTCTGCCCGACCGTATTCCACGCTTTCTTAAAAAATAATGCCAAGTAACCATCCGGTCCCAGAGCTTTGGAATCCCCAAAATCCCACAGAGCAAGTCTGATATCCTGGGTAGTCACATCCCTAACCAAGTCCACCATCATATCATGAGGCACAAGGGGACCAGCCCTGACAAAGTCCACATTGATTCCCCTACAATCAACTTTAGACCCAAGTAGCTCCTGGTAATATTTAACAAATTCGTCCGCAAGAGCCATTGGGGTATTGGTCAGCGTACCATCCTCCAAAGTAATAGAAGAGATGAAGTTCCGCTTTTTATTACGCTTGACAATGTTATAGAAGTAGCGGGTATTCTTATCAGAGAAAGCTACATACCTTCCTTTAGCAAGTTGCTGGTAGAACTTCATTTCTGCCTCCGCCAATCGCCAAGCCGATCGTTTGCAATCCTTGAATTGTGCAATAAGAGTTTGATCTACGGGGTTGCCAAGTAATATCTGTTGTGCATTAAGAACTGCCTGATTTGCCTTTTCCACCCGTTCGGAAAGGTGAGAGAATTCCTGTTTGTTTAGCTTCCGCAAGTAGCCCTTAAGCATCTTTAATCGCCGGCAAAGAGTGAACTGGTGGAACCCAAGAGCTCCTGATCCCAAACCTCTTGAACAATATTATGGAACAAATCATGGTCAGCCCAAATATTAAGGAATCTAAATGGATGAGCAATACTCTGAAAGTTGTCAACCACTGACCAAATAGCAGGACTATGATCAGACAGGTACCCAATAGGGAGAAACTCAACAGAAGCCTGTGTTGGGCATTGAAACCATGCATCATTACCCATAACCCTATCAAGTTTAGACCACACCCTAGAGTTTGTCCAAGTATACCTTGATCCGACATAAGGAAGGTCCTCCAGGCCAATGTCCTCACAAAGAGATATAAAATCCCTAATTTCATAAGAAGAGGGCACAGAGCCACCTAGTTTGTCCTCAATATGTAAATAGGTATTGAAGTAACCCATCAGAATCCACGAACCCGAAATTGATGAAGATAAGGACCGGATATCCTCCCATAAAATTCTTTTAGCTGTAACCGAATTGGAAGCATAGATAAAGGTGAAAAAATATGTAGAATGTGAAATCTTACACCTGCTACTCACAGTGATCGCTTGAGACGTGCAGTGAAGTAAATGAACATCCACTCTAGCATCATTCCATAGGATATCCACTCTGCCTCCATCTGATTCATTCAAGTTGTAAAAGGCCGACCAATTAAAGAATTTTTTTTTGTGGAATATTGTCCACCCCATCAGCATTCAACTTTGTTTCCAATAATCCAATAATGTCAACACGATGATTCGAAATAAAATTCCAAACCCCATGTTTCTTGAGGGTCATGTTTAACCCTCGAATATTCCAGCACGCTACTCTCATTGTGGACTAACTAGTGCCCCTTGGGCACTAATCAAGTCAACACTCTGTTGGGCAATTTTTTTCCATACCGAAAAGATAGATTTTGGTGCCTGATTAGTCATTTTACTGGTATTCACCATGGATACTGGCATCCTCTCATCAGACCTACCTAAACGTGTAGGGGAGAGCGATTGTGTAACTCCTGCTTGTGCATTCCTTTTTTTCAGCCAATGAGGCCGTCCTCTATACCTAAGTATAGATCGACCTCTTGTTTGAGAAGGTTGTAAAGACGGACCATTAGATGAGGAGGGAACATCATCTGCAATATTGCCTACATGAGCTTGGATATCAATATTATTCTCTACATTGAGGGCCGGTTGTTTCCCCTTGTCTTTGTTTATATCACCAATCTCACCAGCTCCACCTTGGGATGTTGATATCATGTTTTGTTCATTCTAACCGGGGCTAACATTGGCCTAGTCGAAGGCCTTGCCCTACCCTTATGCCCTTTGCTTTTTCCATCATTCCCGCTAGCCACCTGTTGTTCCTTTCTCTTCATATTTTCCCGCATACATGCCTTAGTAACATGGCCAAATCTACAACAGCTTGAGCAGTACAGAGGCTCAAACTCAAATTTTACTGCCTGGTGTTTGATCTTACCAGAAGGCATTCTGATTGGTACCGTCTTCACTAGTGGCTTGGACACATCGACTTCAACAAGGACTCTAGCATAAGATAGGCGATCAAAGGTGGTAGTAAGCATGTCTGTCATGATCGGAATACCCACTGCTGATGCAATCTTGCTTAAGGCATTCACGTTCCAACATCCGAGAGGCAAGGTACATATAGGCATGATACTCACCTCAGCCAGAGAGAAATCAAAGTCATATGGCATTACTTTAAGCATCAAAGATCGCCCATATATTGCATAAGGCCCCCCACGGAGAACCTGCTGTCTATCCTCATCTGTTTGGAATCGAAATATAAGCCATCCAGTAGCGTGGGAGTGCACTTTGGACTGAACTCCCCACTGCTTTGTGAGGTCCATCATAGCTTTCATGCCAGGGAACCTACCCACGAACATCCCAACAAGGCAGTAGCCCAGCTTGCTCGTTGGTTCCTCGAGGTCCCTTTCATCCAAATCAATGACATTACCCGAGCAAGGGATATGCTTTAGGCGCATTCCATTCTGCTGTTCACGATTTCCTTTCACAATGTTAGCCCAGGAACGAAGGGACTGAGTGGATTGCAGTGGCTTGTTTGGAGGCTGAAGGTTGTTCCCCACTAACGAGCTGGTAGGTGTAGACGGAGCATCAGGTACTGGTTGGATTTGGTTCCCCACTAGGGGAGACACCGGACAGGGTTGGGAGGGTACTTTGGGATTAATTAGAAGGTCAATGGAGATAGACCAGACAACTGCCTGAGGGGATGGTGGGTTAGGTGGGTTTGGGCTACTTTCATTGGCTATCTCCATGCCGATACCCTGGGAGACAGCCTGAGAATTTGTAGCAGATATGGCCCCCTCAATACACCCTAATTTCCTACTTCTAGTCTGTACCATGAGGGATAACCCTCAGAACGAGAAAGGTCCAGAAAGAGCCAAAAGGGATGTTGAGAGGATTCTGATTCAAGGAGTAAAATAATCCTACCCGGGTTAGGTATACTAGCTGGCTGCCAGGCATAGAAAGGAGGACAACCTAGGAGAGTGATTGGTCTGTGGAGAGGCGGGGTAGGTAAGTTCAAATTCAGAGAAACAGAAGCTGGATTTCGCCACAGAAAGCCAGGGTGACAGGGTTAACGACCAGGTTTTAGCTATGAAATGGAGGTATGAAGCGTTCAAATGCTGAAGGGAAGGGGGCATATCAGGAACAAGGTGGAATACTAAACCAGGGACAAAGGAAAGATCAAGGCGAGAAGAAGTAGCACCACAACCCTCTACACCAAGTCAGCAGACATCTAGGAATAACATAAACTCACACGACATGCTGGTATATGCGAATCTAGAGATATATAGTAAGATGAAGATAACAGAAGATAATGAAGAGGAAACAACTAGCCGATTGAATATCGAGAAAACTGGACAATACACAAGCACCCAAAAATCAGTAACACAGATAACCCTAATTCAGCAGATAACCCATCAATCCACCCGGGAAGCTCAACAAGAACACATAAATCACACTCTAGTAGCAATAAGAACACATAGATAGGAGGGTACTAACCAACGTAGAGTCCTTTTGCATGCTTGTCTACTTTAATATCAGCCATGGCAATCGGGGAAGAGAAGTGAACTTACAGGAGTTGAGAGCTTCTCTCTCTAAATTCGCCACAGCTCCTTAGGTCAGGAGAAATTTTAGCATTTGAAAGTTTTATTTCTCCTCATTCCTCATTCATATTTTGTGGAACTTGTGAAAGTATATAGTATAATACAAGCTTCCATTTGATTAAAAATTATTGATTTATTTATTCTTAAAACTATGTATTTTATTAATAGACTAAAATATTAATAAAACAAAGGACTTATCAAAGATTTAAAGAAAAAACAGATATTATTGAGGAAGCACATTAAGAAAAAAAATATAATTAATAGTTATTCAACTTTCATTAATTATTTATTATTAAAACAATTAATCTTAAAAAAATAGTGGCATAGCTAACTGGAAGTAAGAATAGGAAAAAGAATATTTATCTAATTAATAAATATTAATAGATAGGAGTTCGAATCTAGGTTGGTGAGATGGCGATTTAATACTTCCTAAAATTTAAGTGTTAGAATATTCTAAAATTATATACTCCAACATAAAGGTACCAAAACTATATCTTTTTGACTGAGATGAAAAGGGAAAAATCAGTCAAAAAGATATGATATTTTAAGGTAGTATTAGACTAATTATATCTTAAATCATTTCATAACTTCTTAATTGTTTTTAGTTTGTATAGTTAATTTAAATAAATCTTAATGAAAATATACAATAATTATCCACTCTAAATTGGATCGTATACAAATTGAATAAACTTAAAACGCAGATTAATTATTATAAATATTTTAATTTATCTAAATTAATGTATATTCTTAAACGTATGTCAAAAATAATTATTAGTATTAAATTATCCTTTTTATAATTTAGCTATTTTTTCCCCTATCGTGCTATTTTCGTTAAAGGAGATCCCGAGTTCCTTTTAAGTTAATTAATAGGGTAAATGGAAAAGAGCTTGCGAGAGGTAAATTAGCTGGACTACTGTATACAAAGCCCAACAGTATAAGTATGCTGTAAAAATTTAGCTGGACTACTGTAAAAATTTGCACTCCCCAAGTGCAAAAGCTATTAAATGTTAGGAAGTATAAATAGGGAGGGCCGGAGGGGGAAGTATAATTAGGTGATTTCCATTGCTTAGGACAAAACTGGCATTCCAAGGCATGGAGATCACAACAGTTTTCCATGAGATGAGCGTTCAAGTTTCTTTTCTTTATCCCCCCTACCCCCCCCCCCCCTCCACTGTTTTCCTCAACAAACAAGCATTTCTGTTTCTAAATCCACAATGGCTACGTAAAAGACTTATCAAGTTTTCCCAAAAGCGTAGGCAAATTTTAAGGTTCAAGGGTAGTGCCTCATTGAGTGGCAAAATTTAAAGCATAGCCACTGCTAAAATTTAAATTTACAAGAATAACCCAAATAAGAAACAAATGCACAACATGACAATACCACAAAAGATGATAAGATCCTAATCAAGTGAGACTAAAGTTATAAATGAAGCAAACGTTTGCAAATAAAAGCTTATTGGAACTCGTTCATGTATAAATGAAACTCATTCAATTAATAAGTGAATAAAATATTATATTCGATTAATAAACGAATGAATTCGAACTCATTCGCAAACATATTTAATCATTCGTGAACGTATTATATATTTTTTTAAAAATAATTATATAATTTATAGTATATTTAGTTATATTGAAAAAGAAAATTTAGAAGGCTTTAGGAAAGTGTTCATAGGGATTCGATGTGGGATTTTAGAACTAAACAAAGCCTTTAATGTGGTGGAGGATTCCTTAAGCTTTCAATGTGGGACTCCAAACCAAACAAAACCTTAATGGCGGTGAATGATGTTTAATGGTTCCGATGTGGGATGCACCCAACACTTTTGGATGAGGCTGCTAATCGTTTTATCCGAAATTTCTATGCTTAGTTGCAGAGAGAATTGGTGGACTCTCCCTCTCTCCGAAATTCTGAGGAGGTCAACAATCTCTACGAATCAAATCACATGCTTCTGAAGCAATGAAGAGATTCACGTGGTAAGAAATGGATATTCCTCTTATTTTCTTTAGATTGGATGGGGTGCGATCTTAAAGTAATTGGAGTTCAATGTGTTGGGTTGAAGTTTTTGCCTTTACTCTTTTTTCTGGCAAATTTGTAGTTAAATTTTGTCAAATACTAAGATTAGGTGTTTTCGAAGAAAGGGAGATCTTTTGGTGTAAGCATGAAAACTTGTACTGATGATCAGAGAGCAAAAGCATCACATTTCTTTGCCTTTCCCTGCTATCTATTGGAGGGCTTACATACTGGCACAGATTATATGATGATCCATGCTAGCCTTCTACCATGCTTGAATTTTTGCGTTGAATGTTGAAACTAAAACTTCCTGATTGTCTTGGCTTTCGAAAGGTAGCGAGAAAGGGAAAAGGAGATTTTTGGCAATGGTGGGCTCTCTTTCATTTAAGAATTTTCAGCTTTGTTCATTTTTTGTAATACAGAGCCATTTTGTCCTTTCATGACAACGAAAAGTTGGAAAAATGCAAAAAGAAAACGTTTGTGGAGAAAAAGGAATTCACTGAAGTAATTGGAGATATTTTGTACATTTTCTTTTCTTTTCTTTATCTCTAATTACAATTTTGACTAGTTGGAGAGTGAAATATTATAAAATATATCAATCACGATTTACCTAATTTGATCTTTATTAATCGGCTATTTAATTACTGGCTCTGATCAGTGGCTACCAATCTAGTGAGTTCAGATTCACTAGATTGGTAGCCACCTATTCAGAGCCAGTAATTAATTACCTTAATGTGGTTGGTTTGGGCGGTCGTTTAGAATAACATAGTAGGCATTAATTAATTTTAGTCATACTTCTCTAACAATTAAAAAAAAAAAAAAAGTATACTAATTGGTCCCGGGTTGTCCTCTTCGTTTTTCCAGGGAAATATATTCCATGCCAAATAACCAGAGCTCAGTAAATGTTGGTAGGTGATATATTACAATATAGAGAGACAGGAGTTGGTTTCAGGCATAAATTACAAGTGCATTTGGTCACATACCTTTGTGTTCAGTCCATTTTTTTTTGTTTCTTGCATCCCTGCACAATGGTGAAGTCTCTAAGTACTAGTGTTGACGGTTTAAGGAAAGAACGATGGTCAACAGAAGAGGATAAAGGGCTGGGGGCTTATGTCCTGAGGTATGGACATTGGTACTGGAGGCAACTTCCGAAATTCGCAGGTTTAGCAAGGAAACAGTTGCAGGCAAGGATAGCTGAAACACCTGAGGCCTGGCCCTCAAGAGAGGACCCTTTTCAGAGGACGAGGAAGCTATCATCATCAGGCTTCATAGAGATCTTGGGAACAGGCAACAAATATCACTTTCACTTCCAGTCTCAATATTGGTTGTTCTTTCACCCTCAAATCTCTTTTTTTTTTTTTTTTTTTTTTGCGGGTAAATATATGTGGTCAGCAATTGCAGCCAGACTTCCCGGACGGAGTGAGAGTGAAATAAAGAAAATTTTGGCAGGGGCATTTGGTGAAGAAGCTCCAAATCATTCCCATAAATGAACTCGAGACGATCAACAGTGCAATATCTTATACTGTGGATCAGTGGAATCCCTCTAGTCCAGTTGAGGAAATGGACTCAGGCTTGGATTTGTCTATGCATTCTTGCAATGTACTGCCCTGAGAATGAATCAGAATAATACACTAGTGTTGGAAACTATTCTGTGCTTAAAAGGAATGCATTTTTTGCAGATCAGTCGCAGTGTGGTGGTGAGGTTTTACATATGTTAATGCCTTCAATCAAATCTTGCGACATTGGTGAGAAATTATGCAGCAAAATTCGATCGATATTTTGGTGTATTGTTTTCTTTGATAAAATTGACAGTGAGATCACTCCACCTCCTCTTTCTTGTAATGTTAACCTTAGATTCAATCCGGTGAAAATTGAATTTGGCAACTTTTAAGCCCTATATTATTGTTATTACTTGTCCGTTCTTAAGTTTCTTTCAAATCACATCATGCTCCTCGTTTTGGGAATCTTACAAATCATTTGTTAGCCAAAAAATGATTCTATTACCAAATTATATATTTCTTGTTCAAAGAAATAAAAAACGACGCTAAATTAATATTACATTAAAAAAATAGAACATCCTCAGTTACCATGTGTGCAAAAGGGGAACTTCTGATGATATATGGTTCAAATATTTGGAGGATATATGTGAAGATTGAAATTATGGTCTTGCTGCTTTTGCTATTGTATCTGCGTAGCAGAAGCTGCGGCAGCTGTAGTCTGCCAATATAGGATCAGCCTCCATGTTCTGAAGAGCAGACACTTCGGCCAAGCCATGGGGAATCTCCTAGAGGCTAGGGCAGTGTTTAATGACCACTCTTTCAAGTCTAGGAAAATGATGAGCTGAAGCATGCCAATGCACCAAGTCTGACCTCCCAAGTTGCAGGACTCTAATGAGTAACTGAAAGCCCCCGTCTAATGTCTTTCTGCTATGAATTTCAATTTGATTCGTAGTCTGTTTCATAGTTCTGGTGTTGAGCTGTGGTTTGTGAGGGCCTCTTGTGTTTTGTTTTCTGGAAAGTAATAATATTATGAAGGCCTTTCCATCATGGTTTGTTGTTTGGGCATATTTTAATTTTGGTCCATCATCTTTGCTGCAAATAAACTGAATATCTTTTCTCTTTCAATTTGTCTTTGGTTTCAGTATCTTCTTCCATCATTTCAAAATTTGGATAAAATTGTTGGAGAAGAAAGAAAGGGGTTTGTATTTAATTTGATTAGGTGAAGGTGTACTCTGGTTACAAAAGGGAAGAAAAATGGCTTATGCTGTGGTTAATTCTCTCCCGGACACAGAAGCGGCTATTACATTCCCAAGATTTGGCGCTGCCTTATCAGGGAAAGCAACATGAGTAGGAGGACACAGAGCAAAATGCCTAACAACATACTCCCTCTGTCCATAAATAATTAGTCTAATTATAAAAACTACGCATATTAAGAAATTGTAGAATTCAGTAATAAAAATAATTAAAATGTCCATTATACCATTTGAAATATTTTTATTATCTTTCTCACCTCATTAATTTAAATCTCACACTTTCTTTAATTACACAACTCTAGTAATTCTTCTTTTCATACATATCATCTCATTAAATTACACTTTTGACTATTTTTATAAGATAACGTGATTTTATTATTAATTAAAATAGCTTCAGTATGGATAATTGTAATACTAATTAATTGATAGAAAATTGTACTAAGGGTAAAATTAGAAAAAAATAATTAAATACCATATACATTTAGAAAGTGGACAATTATTTTTGGATAAACTAAAAAAGAAATTAGGCCAGTTATTTTTAGATAGAGGGAGTATTTCTTAGTCGATATTCCTAAGATACCGTAATCCAGCCACGGTCGTAAAAGTGATACTCAAATCATTCTATCATAAAAAACGCACCCTTTTAGCTAGAGTTGTTTTGCCTATTCCCTCATCCATACAATGGAGAAAACTTTCAATCTAGATGGACTAATAAGACAAGTAGAAGAAAAATCTTTCGTCTGGAAAAGCATCGCCCAGACATTATATCGAACAGTTTCTCTACTAAATTCAAAAAGGCCATAAATCTTTACTACTATTCCACGTGAAATTTGCACAGACAAACGCAAAGTCAACAAGAGCATCAGCAATGATCCGAATAGGGATTGTTATAATTTACAAAGGAAAACTCTCTGGTTCAACCAAAAAGGCCCAGGATTAAAGAAAATTTATAAACTTCAAATTTACCAAAGTGTGATACTAGAAAAGTCATTCTTCCTCAGGTGCACTATAACAAAACTATTCCAATTTCCAAGCTACTGCGGAAAGGCATTGACAACAAATTCAGAACAAGGATTTCAAAATATCAAAGAATGAGAGATCCATAATTGTTTTGGAAGTGCGGATTGAAACAATATTTGATTTCAGTTATATTCAAAGAAAGGACTCTCACCGGGTTATAACAGTTACAAAGAAAGGACTCTCACCGGGATATACAAATAAATGGCGCCAATAATGAACAAATTTGTGGATAGAAGTTACAGATATGTAACCCTATTCAAGTCATCCTTTGATGGTACTGAAGCTAATTCCTCAATCATGCCCAGGTATGAAAATTCGCTGCTTTCGACAGTCAGACCTGTCACCCATGAATTAATCTCTTCGAAAAATCCCGAACTGATTACTGAATGTTGTTCCAAAGCCTGATTGAGACCAATAGAATTACCCTCGTCGTGTTGATATCCTTCAGAATATGCCATCGCGTCCCTTTCGATTGCGGGCACAGCAACCGATGTATTGCTTGCAGCTTCCATCTTCAGGAAAGTTACCGTATTTGAGACTTCTTGCTTTTTTCGTTTTTCTTCGTGCATTGCAAGAAGGATGATTTCTTAAATTTTCAAGAGCATGTTAAGTACTTATAAATCTCTATAAAATATTTATTATTATTAGACTCGTTTTAAAATATTTATTCAAAAAATTTTTTACATACAAATTAACGGAGTTGAAAATAATATAATAATTTAGATAAAATTCCTATTATATTCATATTAAAAACATGATAACTATTAGTTGGTAAAAATGCTTAAAAAGTAAGAAAAAATAAGAATTTTGAAAAGTTATACAGTTGACTAAGAATAAATGAGGATAAAATGAGAAAAAAATTAATTATTAGTTTTAAAAATATATACATGAACAAGTATTTTGAAACAAAACAAAAAAGTTCATGAATAAGTATTTTGAAACAGATGAAGTATTTTTTTTAAAAAAATATAAACTATTTTAAACTTATACACTGAAATTAAGAGTTTTAAATTTCAAACAATTTTAAAACAAAAATTTTAAAAATACCCATAATTAAGTTCTTTGTTTGCTTTGGTAATTGAAAATAATTAGCAAAGAGAGAGAGAGATTACATGGAGGGATAGACCAGGGAAAAAAAATTTTATAAAATTTTGTAAAATGGCCTATATTAGGAGACAACTTTTCAAGTTTAAAATGACTTACATTCTAAAACGAATGTAATATTATTATTTTTATTTAAATTCAAAGTTGATGTGTAATGGAGTCTTGAATAAGCTTCACAATACCGATACATGCTAAAATATGGATAATGACCCATCAATGCATGACGTCTTCATTTATTATTATTTTTTATTGTTATAATTATTTACATTTTCACATTTTTTAGAAAAATTTCACTACATAAATTTTGAAAAAAAAAAAAAAACTTGTTGTACTCACTTAAGAAATATTGCAAGGTGCTTTGATCATATGTATTAGAGAATCATATTTTGAGTATAATAAATTACGGTCATAAAATTATCATATTAATTCGATTTTAAAAACTTAAGATATTTATTTATGTTATTAAGAGAATTTAGAAATTGTGCATTTATTCATTTTTTATATTTATAAAAGTGTTAAAATAAAAATATAAAAATATATTATATTATTTTTTAATTAATTTTTGGATTCATTCGTTTAAAAAATAAGAATTATAATTATATACTCATTAATTATAATTATAATATTCATTAATAAATTCAGATAATTTTTATATTTATTAAGAGATTGCTGCAGCTATGTTTTTCAAGTATGTTCTGGCATTCTCTTTCTTTCTGTATGTATAAAATCGATTTGCATATTTATTACTTTGATAAAACTCCTAATTTACATGAATGGATTTTGAAATTCTTACCCTTGTTCGTTTGTTTGGATTCCCAATCAAGCTCTTTTGCTGTGGATCGGTTTATGTGTGTCTGCATATGTTGGCAATTTGCTTCTGTCATTGTTTTTATTGATTTATTTGTTCTAGTGAACTCAAGGACATGTAAATTGAGAAAATATAGGAAATTTAAGCTATGCCCCTATTTCTAATGTTTGAAGATTGCCAACAATTCATGACCAAAGAGAGAGTTTTCAGACAATGTAATGTACTCCCTACTCTATATTTGTACATGCATCTACTATCAAAGAATTCATACTAATAATAGAAAGTAACAAAAAATGCTGAATGGTGATCAGATTCCGAATAGAGAAATTAATGACAATCTAGCCTAATCTCCAATTCAATCTTAGGATACGAATAATGCTAGGGAATGATAACCGCGGTTTCTTGGCCTGCATAGGGCTTTCCACCTCATGGTCAATGTAAATTTGACTTCTCTCGCCCTCAAGGTTCAATCCCAATTCCAATTCTAGTGAGGCAGGCATGTTCAAATTAAAGTCAAAGGGCTTGTTGCTAGAGATAGGCTCAATGCAATTCATAAACGGGCCATCTCCATTAACATACATTTTTAGGTTCTAGCATTCACCAACTCATGACATCCCGGACCCTAGAAAGAAAAAAATGTTATGCGCTTAAACTAACAATATACAAAAATGAGAAGAGGTCCACCTAACACCAAAACTACTTCAATTGACGCCTCTTATACATCTGTCTCAAATTTTTAGGAAGCTTGTCTCGCGCTCCCTATGAATTCATAATTGGCAATATTATATTTTTCTCTCAAAACCTAATTAAAAGAAAGCCACTAAGTAAATGTTTCTAGAACAACAAAAGAAAAATAATCTAAAAATGAAAAAATTCAACATACCTTGCAGGTGTTGGCGAATGAAAACGACCAATAGCAATAGAGAAAATGGAAGAATCTACTCAATCCACCATTGGAACGTCTCACTGGGCAGCCTCCCGATTATTGTTTCCTTAGAACTTTTGGATGTACTTGTTTTCCATATCTAGTTCCTTATAATAATCATAAACTTTCTCCCAAGTCTACTAAATGTGTGTTCTTAGGTTATGATTTATGTTATAAGGGATACAGTTGTATGGAACTCGCTACTGGGAAAATGTTCCTCACCAGACATATCTTGTTTGATGAGACTTCTTTTCCTTATCACATGGACACTCCACCAGCCACTACCTCCAACTTGAAATCATCCTCTTCCTGTGTTCTGTCCGACTCGAAAAACGGTCATTCTACTTCCACAAACTCTTCCTCAATTTCGGTGGATGATCCAGAGCAGCCCATGTCTCTTGCTCAAACCATAGGAAGTTCGCAACAAGTGCACCATGTGCCCACTGATGTTGTCTCCTCTGGATCAACTTCTCCTGGGTTTTCTGCGAGTGACACAGGTTCTCCTCCTCCAAAGAAATACAAGAGTATCAATGAATTAGTTTATGGTACTACTCTTTATCCCTTACCTGAAGCCTTATCAGCTGAACTTACAAATTCCTCTTTTTTTGAACCTACATGCTATTGACAAGCTACTAAGTTTCCACATTGGTGTGTTGCAATGGAAGATGAGTATGCTGCATTGTTACAGAACTGCGCATGGTCTCTTGTACCAGCAACTTCCTCAATGAACATTATCGGTTGTAATTGGGTATATAAGGCCAAAAGGAAAGCTGATGGCTCTATTGAGAGATATAAGGCTCGCTTAGTTGCTAAAGGCTACAGTCAGTAAGAGGGGATTGATTACAATGAGACTTCCTGTGGTGAAACCTTCTACAATCAGGGTTATTCTCTCCTTAGCTGTATCTCGCCAATAGCCTCTTAAACAACTGGATGTTTGCAATGCTTTTCTAAATGGGTTTCTTACTGAGGAAGTTTATATGACTAAGCCACCGGCATTTACTGACCCTCTTAAACCTCAATATGTTTGTAAGCTTCAATGTGCTCTCTATGGTTTGAAACAGGTCCCTCGTGCTTGGTATCATAGACTACATCAGTTTTTGTTACAAGATGGTTTTTTCAATAGTCGTTGTGATGCATCTTTGTTTATTCAGCATGCTTCTAGTCATCTCTTACTTGTTTTGGTTTATGTTGATGATTTGATCATCAATGGCGATGATTCTTCCACAGTTAGCAAGTTTCTTGCTCACATTTATTCTACCTTTGATTGCCGTCAGCTTGGTGATCTTGGGTTTTCCCTTGGTATGGAGGTATATCACACTAAGGGCTCCCTTTCCTTGTCCCAGACTCGCTATGCTATGGACCTACTGAAGTGATTCAATATGTTGCACTGCAAACCATGTTCAACCCCTTCCGTTCCTTTGTCACGTCTCTCTTATTTTATAGGTGATGTTCTTTCTAATGTCACAGAGTATAGGAGTATGGGTGGGGGTTGCAATATCTAACTCTTACCCAACCAGATATTACATTCGCTATCCACCAAGTTTGCCAGTTTTTTCATCAGCTACGCACCACCCATCTTCAAACAATTAAGTGGATATATCGCTACATCAAGGGCATCTTGGAATATGGTCTTTCTTTCCAGAGTTCCAACCAATTGCTCTTGCATACCTTTTCTGATTTTGATTGGGCAGGTGATCCTGATGACCATTGTTCCTCTATTGGTGCGTGTAAATTTCTTGGGCCTAATCTCCTTACCTGGACTGCTAAGAAGTAATTTGCTATATCTCGTTCCAGCACGGAAGCTGAGTATCATGCGGTAGCCACCACTGCCACTTGAATTACACTGGTTTTGTTATCTATTTCGTGAACTTGGTCTTTTCCTACATACTATCCCTCTCATACACTATGATAATATTGCTGCTATCTATATGGCTGCCAAACTTGTCTTTCATGCTCGTACTAAGTATATTGAAATTGATTATCATTTCCTACGTGACTTGGTGGTTCGCAGTGCTCTTTGTATTTAGTATGTTCCCTCTGATGCTCAACTGGCGGATGTTTTTACCAAGTCTCTCCCTTGTGCTCGTTTTTTATTCCCTGGCTGCCAAGCTTCATCTTCACACCATTCTGTCTAGCTTGAGGGGGCATGATAGATGATATACGTGATGACCTCTAGGCTGGCTAGGCGTACTATGGACTCCTAGGCTGGCTAGGAGAACTTGTAGTAAATATGATATCTTTGTATAGATCCAAGGCTATCTAAGCAATATACAGAGGTGGTATATATATATACATAGGGACTCAGAGGCAGTAAGCACATAGAGTCTTGATTCTCAATTTTACTCGAAAGAAAGACTTCTGACACCAACCAATCTAAAGTCCTCATGGGTGCTTAACGTATTTTCTGAAGTTTTTATCAGAATGGCCCCACTGATTCAACTGGCCCGTCGGTGGAAGTTAGGCATAATGTAGCTTCAATGCATTTTGTAAATGCATTGATGTTTAATGAGAACGCATTTAGCAAATATGTCTAATCACTCCCATTCCTCTTTCCATCCACGACTGCCTCTGAAAACCCCCCACCATTGTAATTTTTTATCGCCCATGGCTATGATTTTTTGCCCCTTCCTATTGAAAGTCCTGGCTGTCACTGAAAACTCCCCCTTCCCCTCTCCCACGTCTAGTAGCTGCTGAGAATTTTTTGTGCTCTCCTCCCTCTGCATTTTTTTGCTCCTCTCCCACTGAAAATCCTACTCCTCTTTCCATTCGCGGCTAGATTGTTGCAAAAAAAATGGGCTTAAGTGAGTGCCCCTCTTGAATTCAGATCCCCCCCCCCCCCCCCTTGTCATGTAGGAACTCTAATAGACACTCAGTGAAGAACGTATGGTGCTGAAAGTGAGGGTTTTGGTGGTGTTTGTGAGTTTGGTGAATTTGGGGCCATTGCGTAGATGGAAGAAGGATTTTGAACCGTATAGTGCAAGTAGAAGGACTCCAATGGGACACTCATTGAAGGTCAAAATTTTTGCGTCTTCAGGCAGCAAAAAAAAAAAAAAAAGTAGCGGGAGCGGGGCAAAAAATTGCAGTGGCATAGAGGCATGGACGTATTTGATAAATGTGTTTTCATTAAACCTGAACGCCGGCGAATGTGTTCAAACCATTTTAAGACACATTTCACTGGCTGGGCCAGGTGAAGCAGAATGGTCCCATTCTGATCAATTACTCTATTTTCTCTATACACATCCATTTCATCTAAACAAAAATACAAGAAAGAGTGAATGTGAGGACCAGAAGGCTTTGAAGAAATAAAGTCCACAACATGTGAATGGACATAAAGCCGACGGAAGTGATATGGTATTGGTAAGAAAGACGAATGATCAAGTATATTGGGTTTGATCACCTGCAAAAAATTTTCTACCTCACCTTCCCTCAAACATAAATCATGCAACATACCATGAATTCGACATGACTAAATACGACCATTTGCCTTCCTTTTGCCACCAATACCAAATTTCACTCAACAAGATTCTCCAAATTCTCTTCTCTGATGTATCCTCTAGACATTCATGTCCTGTTTGTTGTATGAATCCCTCAGCAACCCATAGTTGAAGTAATCTCCAAATAGGAATCTCAAAGTCTTCAGGAAAAACCCCAAAATACATGAAACATGCCTTCAAGTGATCAGGTAAGTGCTATAACTCAAAGCTGAAACATCCATGCACTGCTCTAGATCTTTTGAAATAAAAGCACTCACACTTTCAACAACCTTTCCACCAAGCACCAGTTTTTTGTTTCTTCGAGAAGAGACATGAAACTAGGACAATCGCTGGTGGCAGTCCTCAACACTTTTGTGCTATGGACCATCCAAGGTCCTCAAGCTCTAAAGGGTAACTTCTTTCTTGAAAAACCTTCCTACAACGTAGCTTCCAACTTTCTTCATCAGTTAGAAAATGCAACTGATGAGGATCACAATAAGGGTTTGCATGCTTAGTCGTGTTAGTAATATGACTTTTTAAGGGATAGCTATTCTAATATCATTCCAGGCATCATTTGTCCACACATCATCAATGGCAAAGAGATATGCCCTATTGCTCTTCAGATGTCCCAATAATTCTTTAGACAACCTAGCTATCATCATTCATTTTACATATGTGATCTGTTTTTAGGCCTATAGCATCTAAAACCTCAAGGAAAACCTCTCTTCTGCTATACTGTTGAGATATATAAATCCAAGCATGGTTATAGAAGTGATATTCAGTAGAAGGATCAGTAAATACCTTTATCGCTAATGTTGTTTTACCAAGCTTTCCCATATCCACAATTGAAACTGTTTTTAGATGTCCCTTTAGTTAGTAGACTTGCAATTATTTTTGCCTCGTCATCTAAGCCTACAATATTTTCCCCCTCAACCACAGGGTTTTTTTTTTTTTGAACTCTTATAAGAAGGGTCTCTACTATACAGGCTTTCAATTCCAAACATCCTTTTATCATAAATCTCCTTCACCTTTATTTTAATGGATTCAATTTCTTTTGCAACATTTCCTATCCTTGGTTGAATGATCAAATGCATGAAGCATTCTTTTCATTGTACCTCTTGCTTTCTGCATGGTGGCATTAACTACAAATATGTCATTAACATCTTCTGCTTCATAAGACACATCTGTGATCTGTCGAACTAACTCCCTAACATATTCATATTCCCTACGATTTTCCCCAGAGTCCTTTAAGAATGCTTTTCAACAAGCTCAATTTGCTGTGAAGAGATTCAACTTGATCCTTTACTCCAAAAAGTAGGTCAACATAATACAGGAACAACTCCTTTAAATTAGCCAAGACAAATTCTACAGCAGCATCAACTATCTTACACCAATTGTGACTTTTGTGGAATAATAATCAAGGCTTGATAGTGCTTCTGATCATCCTCACATGAAAATAACCATTGCCATTTTTAATTGCATGACTAGCCTACAACCACAAGAAACTACCTATTCAAGGAATAAAATTGTTAACTGAATAAAGAAATTGTTAAAAATACAAACTGAACATATTATCTATTTATTTCAGGATTCATAAACTGTATATATATAATGCAATTAGGAATATATTTTCATGCCCTTGGACTAGAAACTCTTGCAACATAAAATGAAACTCTTAATGAAGAATGCAATCAAACTCATTAGACAACTAGAGCAACAAAACACGAAGAACATTAATTTGGTGCTGTAAATTTAAACATTAATTACCTGTTATTGTCAAATATTAAAATGTTGGCCTATCTAAAACAGTTCATTTTTCAATTTATAGAAGTCAAAAATGAAAATTTTTCTGTGATAGGGAGGACAAATCAACGAGTGGCTTCCATTTTGATCCACAAATTTTAAAAGAAATGAAGCTATAAGGAGGAAATGAAAATTCCTGAAAACTTTCAAAACCCAATAATCTCAATGATGTTTCTACATATTGTTGCCTTACGGAAAGAGAGTCGATGGAACCGTCAATCGGCTACTCTTCTGATGAATATAAACAGTCTGATGGAAAGATGAATTGATGCACTGGACTTTTTAAAAGACGTGGGCTCCTTGAATTTACTATAGAAAGGGTCCAAGAAAGCAAAAATATTACATGCGAAAGCAAAGTAGAACCGAATGCAGTGTATTTCAAATAATATGATGAACAAATACAAAAGTACTAGAATTTGTAATCAAAGCAATATAAAATGGAAAGCTTGCAATTAAAGATGTAAGGAAAACTGTAAGGAGAATGTAAACAAAGCTGTAAGGAAAACGGTAAAAAAATGTAGAAAAAAGGGAATTGAAAAATTGGAAGAAATTTTAGTAATTTGGTTTGAGATAATTGTTGTTGGGTCCTTCAATCTAGGATCCCTACTCGTTTTATACTTGTTATGGCATAATTACCGACTATTCGAATGTGGAGAGAGTCCTGCTTCGTGGCCTGTCCTTGGCGGTTGAGAACAGTAGTCTCTTGCTAATCATGCTGCGATGTGGGGGTGTTGGCTCATCGGCTCTTGGTTCTGATATTGACCGGGAACAGTAGCTGAAGATTTTCTTAACGTCATCATCTGTTTGGCAAAATTCGTATTGGCTTCGGCTAAAAGTTACCGTTGTAATGGATCAGCTAAAAATGACGTCAACACATGCCCCCTCAAGTCCTATTGCTTTGATAGAGCGAATAGGTGAAGCAACGAGAATCGTACCTCTTTAATTTGCAGCCATTCTTTTTTTGACAAAGTCAAAACGTCCCAATCGTTGTGAAAGGGTACCGACTCCTCTGCTTTGAAGCCCAGGAACGGCTAGTTTTTTCAATTTCTTCTTTAAATAGCCGTGGTCCCCATCGCTCCTCCATCGATACAAAATCCTTCTTCTGCAATAACTCTATCTTGATCAGACTTCTATCTTTCTTGCAAAATTCACCACCATTTTTTGCATATTTTCTTTGATTGATGAACATCTGAATCTCCATGGCCGCTTCAATTGATCATTCCCCCTGGCTTTGATCCAAGCTGAGGCCAATCCATGTGCCTTAGGCCCTTGGCTATTGCAAATGGAAGTTACCGCCGAACACTTGCAGTTCGTCTATCCAGAGGGTTTCATCCTTCTGCTGAATCGGGACAATTTCTCTATGGTCGGCATGCCCTTTTCTTTCCGCCACTGGCCGCGTCTTCTAAAAAATTACAAAGAATGCTGTGACCATTGCCAAGCCACTTATGGTGCCCTTTGGGATCAATGGGGCATCATTGATGCTATCATGATGTCCGATTTCGAAATGGCTTTTGACCACAACCTTTTCGCCGTTGTTCTGCTGTTCTGGTCCCCGGCGATCAATGGCTTCATTTTCCCTCAGGGTATGTTCTCACCCACTATACTGGACATCTGTACTATTTTGGACTTCCGTTGCGATGGCGATGAAATCCCTGCCCTTCATGACAAAGAAAACCTACCTGCCGTTGAAGCCCATCTAGACAAATCTACTGCCTCTTATGGAAATTTTATGGCTGTCCAAAGGGGTGTTGACAACGTTCTGTCAGAGCAAGAATAGTCTGCCTTTCTATGGTTGTGGCTTTGCAAGTATATCCTCTACTCTCACTCGGCGGGGATAAGCAATAAGTACCGATACTACGTATCAGCCTTGCTGAGGAAGAAGAGGCATTGTGACCTTGCTTCTCTGGTGCTTGCCTTGGTGTATTGGACAATGAATCAGATGATCTCAGCCTTGTCGGCTGGGGATAATCTGACCAATCTTGGTGGCCCCTTCTGGCTTATGTAGCTGTGGCTTTTCCAGTATATTACCCAGTTCAGTATCAATGGAATCCTCGGAGACTCCATGGATTCCGCCAACTGGGCTACCGGTTATTGACTGTTGAGGACTCCTATAAATATATCTTCCGCCAGTACTATTATAGCCTACCTTCATCAAACCATCTCCAGAATGCGCCCCACTTATTTTCCTATTCTGCACAAGAAACCGACCCCCTCTGGTTGACGAAGCTTGCCGATGCACCGGAAACCTCCCAAGAGACCATTTGGGCCAGAATGCTGTGCTCCCAAGAACTCCTTCTTGGGGCAAAACCTGGCACCTAGAGTGCTAAGTCTTTATGTGAACGATACAACCCACATTGCTTTTCATGGTAATTTAGGCTAATTCAAGATATTCCTGCTGATCCGATCATATTTCTTCTTACACTGTCATGCCTATCCTATCGACTAAAGATGTGCACACTTTAGTTGATAGGTTCTTAACTGTTCTCCGTTATTTTGAGTATCACCATTTTCAGGTTGTCAAAGAGGCCACACCCAACTTCAGCCTGTTGTGGCAACTGTTGAGCGAGATGCTCTTCTCCGCCCCTGTAGAGACATGGTTGCTCAAATTGGCAAGATCAGCCTCGGCAGTGGTAGAAATGTCTGCACCTAAGAAAAGTAAACAGAGCAAAGCCTCTGCCAGTCCGAACACTGTGCTATTATTCCGTACACCACCACTGAAAAGAACCCCCATACTTCCACCTGCCGATGAGGAAGAAGAAGAAGAAGAAGCCGTCCTCCCCCTGCTGAGGGGGTCAAAGAGACAGTAGGCCACTCATACTTTAGCATTTTCCAAGATTTGGATTGACGCTCTTTTCATTTTTAATAATCTTCAACCTTTGACTCAAAGCTAATCTCGTATTACTTTCTTTTGCAAAAATAGAAGACTAGCCAATTGGTTATCTTTTACTCTTCCTCAGAGTCAACGGCAGCTATGCCTCATTGTCTCCTGCAAAAATGGCAACAGTAGAAGAAAGGACTTCAGCTGTTTCGCCTTCGCCGATTATTGCCTCAGCGTCCGAAGTGCCTACCTCAAGGAGAATGGCGGTCAACAAGCCTATCACGTTCCCTGCAGAAACAGCCCCTAAGCCTCCAACAGAACCTACCCTTTCTCGGCTGGTAACAACTAAAACCGCGATGCTGGAACTTCTGCGGAATCTAATAGGAACTGACTTGCCAACCAGCCCATCTTCCCAGGACGCTATTAGCCAAGCCCTCCTGCTGCTGACATAATCAACTGCTTCTGATATTCTGATGGAAATGAGACGCCTATTGACTAATTATTTGGGGCATATATGGTTCACCCAACGCTTCTTTTCCAGTACCTAAAGCAGGTGGGACGGAGCTTCTTGTTAGCTCTGAGCCTTGGAGAAGCTTCGAGAATAGGAAGCGTTTCTGCAAACGCATCACCAAGAGGCCTTTACACTGTCATCACCGAGCTGAAATTTTTGACAAGGTTGAAAGAATTGAAGTCCTTGAGAAGCAACTGCGAGTACTCTAGATAGAATTAGATTCCGAAAAGCGGGCCCTGAATGAGAAGCTTGAGGCCGAAAACGCCTATCAACAAATGTCCTCTTCCACCGAAGAGTCAGCGGCCAAATTCTGGAACAAACGACTCATGCTGGAAGCCGAAGAAGAGCTGCTCCAGATAGAACTGCAATATTCAGACAAGTTGCTAACTGGCATGTTTTCGTCTTGGGACAACTTCTAATCTTACCTGGCCACTTTCTTTCGTACTCCTGATGAACCTGGTTCTTCGGGTACTCAAATTGGGGATACCGAGATACTTCTTCCTTCAATGGAAGAATTAGCTACTGAACAAAAACTGGCCCCAGAAGACCCGACTGCCCAACTGAAAGAAAAGGAGGAGACCCCAACGGCGGCCACTCTATCAAGGAAGATTCGAATCAGCTTGCCATAGTCCCTTTTCCCCAGTCGATCGAGACGCCTCGTACTCCTTCAGAGGGGGACTGACTTCTTATTTTTGTTTTTTTTTTTAAATGTAGCAGCTATTTGATCGGCTCTTGTTTGTGATTGGCCGTTTTGTGTGAATGGCAACATACTTCTTTTTTTCTTTTTGTTGTTTTTCTACATACATTTTCATTTTTCATTCTCTCTTTTTTTTTATTCCTTTATTTTTTTTCACTCTTCTCCTACCAAGGTTCCTTTCTAGAATATAGGATAAAACTTTTTCAAATGCTTACCGTTTATGTCGTTATTTACTTCCTTTTCGTCGGGTGTCATCAGCCGATAGGCACCTCCATCGAAAACTTGTGTAACAAGAAAAAGGCCCCTTCTATGAGGTGAACCACTTACCATAGCTTGGGTCTTTTGGTGCCATAGGTAGAATAGTTTTCCAAACCATGTCTCCTACTTGAAAACTCCTTCCACACACTTTCCAATTATAAGTTCTTACAACCTTCTTCTTATGCCTTCTAATATTGTCCAACGCAATCCAACAGTCCTCCTCAGCTTGGTCCAAACTCATGGTCAGGGCCAATTTGTAATCTTCAATTGACAAGCAGTGTTGGTAAAGCTACTCGGGCCGACCGCAGTGATAACCTAGCGAGTAGCATCGTTTCCTGTCCATATGTCAGCCGAAATAGAGTGAAACTTATAGCAGTCTTGTAAGCATTCCAATATACCCATAACATTTCTAGAAGGGTTTTGTGCCACCGTCTGGGTTTATCTTCCAATGACTTACGGATTATACTGATAAAAATCTAGTTTGTCGCTCTAGCTTGTCTATTAGCCTGTGCATAATACGGAGAGGAATGCAGTAATTTAACTTTGAATTGAGTTAGAAAGTAGCATACTTTGTCTCATGTGAGTATAGTTCCTTAGTCAGCGTTATGGTTTCAGGTATGTCGAATTAGAAAAAGATGTTATGTTGAAGGAGGGTGATAACTATAGATTGGGTTACTCTAGTCAGAGCCTGTGCCTCTACCCACTTGATAAAATAGTCGGTCGCCACTAAAATGAAGGTGTGCCTTTTGGTCAACGGCGGGTGAATCTTACCGATGACGTCTAGAGCCTAACCCTTGAACGGTCATGGCTTGATAATAGGGTGTAGGTCAGTGGTAGGTGTATGAATCAAAGGGCCATGTTTCTGACATGCCTCACATTTGATTGCATAGGCTACACAGTCCATAGTCATAAAGGGCCAATAAAATCCATGTCGTTGCAGTGTCTATTTCAACTTAGGACCCGCCTGACGAGCACCACATAGGCCTTTGTGCACCTCGACTAACGCCTGCGCTGCTTTTTGCTTGGACAAGCATCTCAGCAAAACTCCTGTATGGCTTCTTCTGAATAAATCATTCTCGATCAGTACAAAGTTTAATGCCTTACGTTTTAACTTCCGTGAAACTTGACTCGTCGGCTTCCGTAAGTATAAAATGATATCGGAACGCCAATCTTCTTCATGTTTCTTTTCTGATATCTACTGACACATTACCACCCAGTTCTTTTCTTAACACTTGAAGTTGTTTGAGCTAAGTCATTTGTTCCGTGGTTCTCAATTTAAGGAATATGAGTCAAGATAACTTCTAAGAAGTACTGCAACAATACTCTCACTTCCAGTAACTTGTCCAACAACATGGGGTTAGTGCATTTGTACTCACCTAAAATTTTTGGATGACAATATAAGAATCCCCTATTATATTGACCATTCGTGCATTTAAAGCCTTCAGGATTCGAAGTCCCAAAATGAGAGCATCATATTCAGCCTGATTATTTAAGGTCCTTTTACTTAATTCAAATAATATTTTTCTATTTCGTCCACCAGGAGCTTTTATAACCAACCAAACACCTGCCTTATTCTGAGTGCTAGATCCATCAACTTCCATGGTTTGTGTGAAATATACGCCTGTACTTCTTCCTTTTCAGGATTGGGCACTTCCAAGCATGGATGCTCGACTAAGAAATTAGCTATGGCTATACTTTTCATCTCTTTCAAAGGTAAGTGAGTTAAGAAAAACACATGTAACTTAATAGCCCATTTCATTAACCATCCTTACAATAGTTAGCGGTTTAGCAGATATTTAACGAGATGAATTTTGCACAGGACTTGCACCTTCCTAGGTAGCAGATAATGCTCTAACTTTACACATGCACAGTATAAAGATAAACACAATTTCTCAACAAGGGATTACCAGGTCTCGGTGTCTGTCAGGTTTCAATTGAGGTAGTACACTGCCCTTTCAACCCCCTGTGCATCGTCCTGAGCTAGTAAGCAGCCGATAGACTTCGGAGCCGCCGAAATGTACAATTTCAAGGGTACCTTATCCCATGGAGGGACCAAGATCGGTGGTTGTGACAAATCTACCTTGATCTGATCAAAGGCTACTTAATGCTCCGGTTGCTAGACAAATTCTAAAGACGAATTTAATCGAAGCAAAGAAGAGAACACCTTTTGCTTACTTGCGGCGTTCACTAGAAAATGTTACAAGAAATTAATCTTCCCTAAGAAACTTTTGAGCTCCTTTTTAGTTTGCGGTGGTCTTGCCTGCAAAATGTCTCTTTCTTTGTTTTGGTCAACTTCAATCCCTCGCTGATGTACCAGGAACCCGAGGAAGTTACCGGCTGAAACTCTGAAGGCACACTTGGCAGGGTTAATTTTTAACTGGTACTGGCGCATTCAAAGAAAGGCTTGCTAATAGAGCTTAAATTAGTCATATATTTTCTAGTTATTTGAGGCCATTTTGTGATATATTTTGTACAATAACTGGTCATAATCTTTCATATTTGAGATTTTACCCTTGGAAAGGTATTTTGTGCATTATTTCAGATTTTAGGGGTAAAATAAGGAAAAAATGTCGCTAAACAGAATAGAGGCGGCGCCGGTAAGGACAGGAGAACCGGCACCGGCCACGTGCTACTGGCACGTATTTTGAGACGATAAAAATCGATGAAAACAAAGCGGAACAGAACCGAACCGGCACCGACAATGAGGCCAGAGGCGATGCCGGCTGTAGTTTAGAAGAGTTGGCATAAAATCAAGAAAAATCGGTGAACGGTGAAGAAATAGACCACAACCGACGCCGGCCCTAGGTAGGACAGGTGATGTCGGCTGTGCACTGGTACTGAGGTGGTGCCTCAATTTTTGTGCACATTTTTGGCAATTTCCAGAGTTTTAGTACTTTCCCACTTCTATTTAGTCAGAAACCCTAGAGGGACGAATTTAGGCACTTCTAAAACCTATAAATAGAGGAAAAACACAAGATTAAAAAATGAATTCACGGATCAAAATAGAAATCACTCAAAATCAAGGAGGAATTCATCAAATCAAGGGGGATTGTACAAGAGGGTCTACGAAGGAGGAAGAAGGAGGCTTGTCTATGAGTGCTTTCTTTTGACTTTGTTTTCTTTTCTTGAACAATGATGTATTAATTGTTTTATTATAATTTGACATTGTTTTAGGTATGCATGATTTTTAGAGTTACTTTGATCTTTTGATTAATTGATTGTTATTCTTGGTATTTAATTACTTATATTGATTACGAGATTAATTTGTTATTTCTTTCCATTAACTTGCTTGGAAAAGGGGTAATGGTGGTCTCAATTTATTAATTTCATATTTGTTGTCTATTATGTTGCTTGAAAATGGGTTAATTGCTAAGAACTGGGTAAATAAAGGCTAATTGATGTCTGCCAGAATATAGATTCATTGGTTAATTTCATGTTTTAAGTTTGCCAAGATATGGAGATTTAATCAAGAATTGTGTTTAATGCATCTTTTAGGTGAATTAGTTGAGACAGAATATGTGATACTAATTTGTCTAGAAGATAGTGATTTCATGGATTGAAAAAGCAGTGAATCTATCTTAATTCTTCATGATGCCAAGAGAATGATTAGTTATGATAATGATTGGGTACTTTAAGATCATGGTTGTCAAAATAATAGTTTGAGTTACATAATTATCCATCCTTGACATGTACATATTATTTTATTTTATTTTATTTTATTTTATTTTTCCCTTTATTGAGTCGGTAAAACAATGAAAGAAAATTTATTAAGGCATACTTGTTCTTTAAGGATTGACACTCGTTTTAAACCCTATGCTATGCTTAATGATGACTACGCTTGCTCATATGTATAATTTGGGGGTTAATGTTTTAATTTAACTTGATTGGGAACGTGCTTATTTTTATATGATTTTTATATCCAAATTCGAACACATTAAGTTTTTGGCACCGTTGCCAGGGAACAATATCATGAAAGTTTGGATTTTATTGATTTAACCATGTTTATATGTCTATGTGTATATACGTTCCTTGTATGAAGAAGTGCCATATTTTGTTGTTTGTATAATTGTATTTTAATTTCACCATATGTTGTAAATATGTAAACAGGTAGATACATGTTCATAATAACTAACTCGCCTTTGTATGTTTGTATATATTGTATATTTAGTTATTTAATTTTACTAACCTAATGTTAATGTGGAATGTATGTAATCTTTGTATTTTGAATTAGATGATTTTTACGTCTATAATTTTGAGTCAATACTAACTCTTCTTATTTTCAGGTTTGGACTTTTACTAACACGATATTTTAGACGGACTGGTTTTATTTTATTATTTGTTTCTTTATTTATAATTTTTAATCTTAGTTTAATATTTAATTTATGAATTCGTTGTCATGCATTCAATTAGGATTTTTAGAGTTTAAAAAAAAAAAAAAACATTAGTGTATTGATGATAGAATGGTAAAATTACAAGCTCACAGTGATGTTTTTAGTAAGACGTCATTAGAAGCATTAGTGAATTCTTTTGTTGCCAATACAAATTCATTGGTTCAAGGGCATGAAGAAGCTTCCCAACAATTGTGCGATCAAAGGAAACAATTAGTTAAGATTGTTGAGGAGATTCATGAGTTTATGCTAGCCTGTACAATTGACCATAGGAAAAAAAAAAAAAGAGAGAGAGAGGCTATGAGGGACAATTGCATGATGTGGCAAGAGAGGTATTTGATTCAACTCTATGTGCTCATAATTCTAATATTTCTTTGTCATGTGATTTATTAGGTTCCTCTCACTTCTTGGAGAACAATGGTCCCAATGACACTGTACGGAGTTTAACATGCCTCAAGAAGTTGGATTTATCATTCATTCTAAGAAACCCTTTGAGGATGTTGACAAATTCTACCCTTCACCCCAATTTTAGAGAGGCAACTTGGTATTTGTAGAAGCATTGAAAAGTAAGAATTTCCCAATCCCATCTTTAAGAACTCAAATACTAAGTTTAAAGGGAAATTTTAATTGTAAAAATTATTTTGAAGGGTTAATTGGTGATTTCAAAGTTGATGCATCCGTCAGTTACCATGTGCACTCATATGTTGAAAAAGATATTTATGTGTCTAAAGGAATGTTAGAGAATGAGGTTTATGTGTTTTGCTTTGCTGAGACAAATCATTTTCATGAACCCTCCATTTTTCAAAATCCTCCATTCTTTCTACATTCATTATGCCTATCTTCTACATGGAGCTTTAATCTCTTTTCCAAAGGTTTGATGAGGAAGCATGATGAGTGGAAAGAGTTTGTATCTTTGTTTTGTTTTGTTAAGTTTTTTTTTTCCTCTCTCAAATAAGGAAAATATTTTTCATCTTAAGTGTGGGGGAGTGAGTCGCATCTCTATTTGCTTTCTTAGGATTCTTAGTTTGTTTTCTTTTATTTTTGTGTGTCTTTATTTTGTTATTATTTTTCTTGTACTTTTCTTTTTTGTACTATTTTCTTTCCTTTTTGCTTATTTTTCTTTTCTAGTTTTTATGCTTTGGTGTGTTTCTTTTGTGTATTTTTCTTTTTAGGTACTTCGACAATGTTCCTTTCTACTGAAATTCGACTCTTTTGTAAGAGAATGCACCATGAATGGAAGTATTTTTTTTCTTCTCTTTTCCCCTTTATTTTTGGTCCCATGGCAATATTTCCTGGCTCTATTTATTTGGCCATTGAGGACAATGTCCAGTTTAAGTGTGGGGGAGTGGTTAGAATAAGAATTCTTCTATGCATCTATGCTTCATTCTTCTTGAAATCCTTTGAACCTTTTGAGCAAATTTTCAAAAATTTTTCTGATATTTTTGAGCTTTCAAGATGTATTTTTAATGCATGTCTTTGTGCTAGATCATAGAGCATATGTTCTATATCATTTGTAGCTTATGCATGACTTTTTGCACGCACTGGAACTAAGTAGTTCTTGATCAAATGCTTTACATTATTCTTAAACCTGTTTTTCTGCTAAAATTCATTGAGTATTCTAGAACTTACTTGAATACCTCTCGAGGCGAAATAAGAAAGACAGTCATGATTTAACTTAAGGATGATGGTAATAGGCATTCTTTGGATAGTTTGAGCTTTCCAAGCCTACCTATTTGATATTATCCCTAGCGCCTACTTTGAGCCTAAATTGTTAATTTCTTTCTTAAAACCCGTTATCATACTTTGTCCATTACTTCTTTCTAAGAGTTTGATAATCCTTCCAAATCTTTGATTGCTCTTGATGGATACAAGTACAAGTAGAAGAATTGTGAGGGAAAATACTTGTGTAAATGTCATGACTTGTTACTTTCAGTCATGCATCTTGTGTTGAGTTGTGAAAGGAGAAAAGAAAAAAAAAAAAAGAAAGAAAGATTGAGAAAAACAAAAAGCTGCTAGAAAATGTTAAAAAAAAAAACTGAGAAACAAACAAAAGCAGCATTTGAAAAAAAGAGAAAAAGAAAGAAAATCTTAAAGAAAAAGAAAAGAAGAGCACAAGAAGAATGTTGGGTGAGTTGGAATAAGATATTTTTTTTTTTTGTTTCATCATGGAGGTATTTTTTTGAAAAACTTGATTTCACATCAAGTTGTTGGCGCCATTGCTGAAATTTTGATGATCTTGTGCAAAATTATTGATGAGTTGAGAATAATTGATGAAAAGAATGCAGGATTTGCTTAAAATGTGATATGATTGCTATACAAGGTTATGGGTTTTTGATTGATTTTGTGATAGGAGAGCAAGAAAAGTTTGGAATCTCTTGGAGCATTTTGTTTATCCTTTTCTTGCAAACTCTCATCTTCTTTGATATTTGATTTTTCCATATCCTTCATTTGCCAAGCTACATTACAAACCCTTTAGCCTTACATTACAAGCTTTAAAGTCCTACTTGACCTAAGTAGAATCATGATATGTCTCAGATTAGTGGAGAGAGTGTATGACATATTTTTCTTGAACTAAATTCTTTCCAATGGTTTGAGAATGGTGTTAAGTGTTGGGATGGTTTTATTAGTCCTTATTCACTTACACAAGTCTTGCATTTGTTATGAAAGGTACAGTAGCATACGTTTTGTTGTCTTGAATAAAGAAAGTATTGGAAATATTATTTTGAAATTGATTGAGTGATTTTGTGAAAACTTATGTTTTTCCTACTTATCTTTGATACTTTGCTTGACGACAAGCAAAGAGCTAAGTGTGGGGGAATGTGATAGGACCTAAATTAGTCATATATTTCCTAGTTATTTGAGGCCATTTTATGATACATTTTGTACAATAACTGGTCATATTCCTTTATATTTGTGATTTTACCCTTCGAAAGGTATTTTGTGTATTATTTCATATTTTAGGGGTAAAATAAGGCAAAAATGTCGCTAAACAAAATAGAGGCGGCGCCGGCCAGGACAGGAGAACCGGTGCTGACCACATGCTGCTGGCATGCATTTTGAGACGATGAAAAATCGGTGAAAAAAAGCAGAATAGAACCGAACCAGCGCCGGCTGCAGTTTGGAAGAGTTGGCATAAAATCAAGAAAAATCGGTGAACGGATAGAGAAATAGACCACAACCGACGCCCACCCTAGGCAGGACAGGTGATGCCGACTGTGCATTGGTACTGAGGTGGTGCCTCAATTTTTGTGCACATTTTTGGCAATTTCTAGAGTTTTAGTACTTTCCCACTTCTATTCAATCAAAAACCCTAGAGGGATGAATTTAGGCACTTCTAAAACCTATAAATAGAGGGAAAACACAAGATTAAAAAATGAATTCACGGATCAAAATACAAATCACTCAAAATCAAGGAGGAATTCATCAAATCAAGGGGGATTGTACAAGAGGGTCTACGAAGGAGGAAGAATGAGGCTTGTCTATGAGTGCTTTCTTTTGACTTTGTTTTCTTTTCTTGAACAATGATGTATTAATTGTTTTATTATAATTTGACATTGTTTTAGGTATGCATGATTTTTAGAGTTACTTTGATCTTTTGATTAATTGATTGTTATTCTTGGTATTTAATTACTTATATTGATTACGAGATTAATTTGTTGTTTCTTTCCATTAACTTGCTTGAAAAAGGGGTGATTGTGGTCTTAATTCATTAATTTCATATTTGTTGTCCATTAACTTGCTTGAAAAGGGGGTTAATTGCTAAGAACTGGGTAATTAAAGGTTAATTGATGTCTACCAAAATATGGATTCATTAGTTAATTTCATGTTTTAAGTTTGCCAGGATATAGGGATTTAATCAAGGATTGTGTTTAATGCACCTTTCGGGTGAATTTGTTGAGACAGAATATGTGATACTAATTTGTCTAGAAGATAGTGATTTCATGGATTGAAAAAGCAGTGAATCTATCTTAATTCTTCATGATGCCAAGAGAATGATTAGTTATGACAATGATTGGGTACTTTAAGATCATGGTTGTCAAAATAATAGTTTGAGTTACATAATTCTCCATCCTTGACATGTACATATTCTTTTATTTTATTTTATTTTTTCCTTTATTGAGTCGGTAAAACAATGAAAGAAAATTTATTAAGGCATAGTTGTTCTTTATGGATTGATACTCGTTTTAAACCCTATGCTATGCTTAATGATGACTACGCTTGCTCATATGTGTAATTTGGGATTAATGTTTTAATTTAACTTGATTGGGAACGTGTTTATTTTTATATAATTTTTATACCCAAATTCGAACACATCACCTGCTCCGACCGTTATAGGTGTTGTGAAAAAATGGATGACTTAACCACTAAGTCATCAATATAAACTTCCATGGGTTTTACCTACGAATTGGTACCATCACTACAAGAAAATTTGGTTTTTGTGATGGCCAAAAACCATTGCAAAATCGTCACAAATAGGTTTTACGATGGTTTTGTCTGTAGCTAAAAAAGGCATTGCTACTTGCAACAACAAAGAAAAACTGTTGCTATTTGCAATGGCTTTGTGCAATGGCCATTTAATTAACAATATTAAAATTAATTTATAATTAATTTAGTGATGATTTAGCGACTATCATTTAATTAATGATATTATTATTAAGTTTATAATTATGTTTGCGACGATTTTGTGACGTCGAGTTAGCGACTGTTTTGCAATGGATTTTAAAATTTTTTAAAAATTAAAAATTATTTATTTATTTTTTAAAAATTATTTATTAGATTTGTGATGGTGAGTTAGCGAAGGTTTTGCGACGGACATTTAAATTTTTTTTTAAAAAATTAATTATTAAAAATTTATTTTAAAAGAAATTATTTATTAAATTTGCAACAATTTTGTGACGGACTTTTAAATTATTTTAAAAATTAATGAACAAAATTTTATTTTTTAAAAATTGCTTGTTAAATTTGCGATGGCATTTTAGTGACGGTTTAGAGAGGTTTTTGCGATGGATTTTTATTTTTTTTAAATTAATTATAAAATTTTTATTTTTTTAAAAATTATTTATTAAATTTGCGATGGTTTTACGAGGCTAGTCAAAATTTAAAAATTTTAAAAAATTTTAAATCGGCTCAGATCCGATAAAGCAGCCCTCCCGTCCTGACCTGGAGCAAATTTCGGCCCCAACTTGGAATCAATTCGGCCCCACCTAAAACCGATTCGATAAGCTGTAGTAATCTCCATTGCTAATAATTATTGAAATTGTACACCGCTAATAATTATTCAAATTGTTCGTCGCTAATAATTATTGAAATTGTTGCTAGACGCGGGGCTCGAACCCACATATTTGTTGTGGGAGAGCATGAGCTCCACCACTAAGCTATGTGAATTCATGTGCTTATTTTCACCTTATCTTAATTATATACTATATTTAGAATATGATATTTTTTTAGATACATAATATGTACTTATATATATATATATATATAGATATATATTATACATATTTATATATAATAGCCAGTATATATATGAATATATATGTAATATATATATATATATATTATACAATTATATATATTATATGATTCTTTTTAAATACACAATATGTACATATACACACACACACACACACACATACGTACATACATACATACATACATACATACATACATACATACATACATACATACATACATACATACATACATACATACATACATACATACATACATACATACATACATACATACATACATACATACATACATACATACATACATACATACATACATACATACATACAAACATACATACATACATATTCACTAAAATTAATATTTATACGTACATATATACATATTTATTTGTTTGTATCTGAATATCTATACGTATAAATAAATATATATATATATATACATTTTAATATATATATATATATGTACATATAAATATATTAATATAGCATATTTAAATTATGTATACATCTATATAAAGATGTTAATATATTTTAATATATTAATAAATATATAGTGTATATATATAATGAACATATATACATATATATATACATGTTTAATTTATGTTAGTATGTGTGTGTCTATATATATTAATATACATATATATATATATATATACTTAATAATATATACACATTTTTATGTATATACACATAATAATATTATATTTTTATTATATATATATATATATATATATTTCAACTTAACAATGTCTTTTAGTGCATTTTACTATTTCAACACATATATATATATATATATATATATATAATCAAACTTAAATTTTTTTTAGATTAGTGACGGATAACAGCCGTCGCAAAACCCTCACTAATTGTGGCAGATTTGCTAGGCATTAGTATGTTGAAACCCTAATCCCTCACAAAATCCTTCACAATTAGCGAGGGTTTTCGTGAAACCCTATTCCCTCGCAAATCCAACCCAATTTGTGAGGGTTTTGTGACAGATTTTACAAGATGTCGCTAATTTGTGTAGATTTTTTTGAAAATTCTTTAAAAAAATTATTATTTTGCGAGGCGTCGCAAAACCGTTGCTAATTAGTGAGGGTTTTGCAATGATTTTATTAAAAAAATTTTAAAAAATAAATTTATTATCAAGACATCGCAGAATTGTCACTAATTTGCGAGGGTTTTGGGATGGTTATTTTTAAAATTTTTAAAAAATAAAATTTATTATTGGGTCATCACAAATCAGTCGCAATTAGTGAGGGTTTTGCGATCATTTTATTAAAAAAAATTTAAAACAGAAATTTATTATCAAGCTGTCGCAAAACCATTGCTAATTTTTGAGCATGTTGTGATGGTTCTTTTAAAATTTTAAAAAAATTTAATTTATTATTGGGCCGTTGCAAATCTGTCGTAATTAGCAAGGGATTTGCGTGGCATCACAAAACTATCGCTAATTAGCGAGGGTTTTGTGACGATTTTATTAATTTTTTTGAGGGTTTTGTGACGATTTTATTAATTTTTTAAAAAAAATTATTATTCAGCCATCACAAAACCATCGTTAATTTGTGAGGGGTTTTGCGATGATTCTTTTAAAAATTTTTGAAAAAATAACTTTATTATTTGACTGTCGCAAATTTGTCACAATTATCGAGGGTTTTGCGAGGTGTTGCAAAATCGTCACTAATTAACGAGGATTTTGAGACGATTTTATTAATTTTTTTAAAAAAATTAATATTAAACCATCGCAAAATTGTTGCTAATTTGCGAGGGTTTTGCGATGGTTCTTTTAAAAATTTTTACAAAATTAAATTTATTATCGGGCTGTCACAATTAGCGATGGTTTTACGAGGCATCATAAAACCATCGCTAATTAATTAGGATTTTGCGACGATTTTATTAAAAATTTTAAACAAATAAATTTATTATCAAGTCGTTGCAAAACCATTGTTAATTTGCAAGGGTTTTGCTACGGTTCTTTTCAAAAAAATTTTAAAATTAAATCTATTATTGGGCGGTCGCAAATCCGTTGCAATTAGCGCAGGTTTTGCGAGGTGTCACAAAACCATCGCTAATTAGCAAGGGTTTTGCGATAATTTTATTAAAAATTTTTTAAAAATAAATTTATTATGAAGCTGTTGCAAAATCGTCGCTAATTTGCAAGGGTTTTGCAATGGTTCTTTTAAAATTTTTTTAAAAAATAAATTTATTATTGGGTCGTCGCAATTAGCGAGGGTTTGCAAGGCGTTGCAAAACCATGGCTAATTAGCGACAGTTTTGCAATGATTTTATTAAAAAAATTTTAAAAATAAATTTATTATCAAGCCATCGCAACGGTTCTTTTAAAATTAAATTTATTATTGGTCCGTTGCAAATCCGTCACAATTAGCGAAGGTTTTGTGACGACGTTTTTGAATATTTAGGGTTAAGTGTAATTACCAAAATCCATTGCTATACTACCGCTAATTTGCGAGGGTTTTGCAATGATTTTTTTTAATTTTTTAGTTTTAATATATAATTACAATATTCTGTCGCTAATCCACCACAATTTGCAAGGGTTTTGCAAGGGTTTTTTTCAAAATTCCAAAAAAAATAAATTTATTATCGGGCCATCGCAAAACCATCGCAATTTGTGAGGGTTTTTTAAAATTATCTAGTTTTAATTTATAATTACAAAATTTTGTCTCAAATCCGTGCAATTAGCGAGGGTTTTACGATAGTTTCTTTGAAATTTTTTTAAAAAAAGTTATTATCGAGCCGTCACAAATCCATCGCAATTTGTGAGGGTTTTGCAACGATTTTTTTAATTACTTAGCTTTAATTTATAATTACTAAATTACGTTGAAAAACTGTCGCTAATTTGCCAGGATTTTGTGATGGTTATTTTGAGCCATCACAATTAGTGAGGGTTTTGCGATAGCCGTCACAAATCTATTGCAATTAGTGAGGGTTTTGCAATAGCCATCACAAATCTGTCGCAATTAGTGACAGTTTTGCAACAGCTATTCAAACCTTGTCATTTTTTTCATTGTCATTGCAAATCCATTGCAAAGCCATCGTAATTAGTGACACTCATGTAGCCGTCGCAAATTTTCTTTCGTAAAATCTTATTTTTACCGTAGTGCATTAGAGCATTCTATTGATCGAAAGTTAAGCATAAGCTTACCTTTGTGGTTCTATTCTCCCCAAGTTCCCCGAAATCTACTTCCGTTAACGGGTCCTGAGCAATGAAACCGAGTGCATGCCGAACATCAGGGTCCTCTGTTTTTGGACATTGATCTTCCAACCCTTCGGTTGTGATCTAGTTATGAGCCATGGTGAGCTTGGAGTAATAGCTCAGGTCAAAGGTAGAGCGGTAGAACACAGCTTCATTCATATGTAGTTCTGCAGAAAATGGATTAGGGTCAGTTGGTATCATTTCCACTCATTCTCCATCCCAAATCCGCATCATTTAGTGAAGCATTGATGGCACACAATGGTTTGCATGAATCCAATCCCTACCTAGTAAGACAGAATATGCTGGTTTTGCCGTGATTACAAAGAAGACAGTCTTACTAACTTTGGATCCAACAGCCACTTCAAAAGTGATAACCCCTTCTGCTTTGGCAGCTACCCTGGTGAAATTAAGCATCTATATTTCTGTAAGAGATAGATCGTGTTGATCTTTACCCAAACGCCTTAAGGTTGCTAATGGCTTCATATTTAGCACAGCCCCTCCATCGATGAAAACCCGAGAGAAAGGTCTCCCATTGATATGTGCCTTAATGTACAACAGTTTGAAGTGATTGGTATGTGCTGCCGTGGGGATCGGAAAAAACATCCCTTCCAATGGCATTTTAAACTTTATCAGCTCAACGGCATCCTTTTTCATTGCATAGTAATCTTCTTCTACCATTTCTTGCTCTGCCTTTGCTCAGAACTGTGATGAGAGAATGCTGAGCATGTTCCGACTTGTGAAAGTATGTACCTATTTATCTGACCACTCCTCCAACGCTTGTTTCTGCTGAGACCACCTCCTTTGTTCCTATTGTTTCTCTATCTAGAAATGTCTAGAGTTCTCTATCTAGAGTTAGTTTCAATGTTGGATCAACTTCCACTTAGATTGTTGATTCTGGAGCCACTAATCATATCTATAACTCCTTGCATGGGTTTAGGAAGATAAGAATACTCCAAAAGGGCGAGCATGTACTACGAGTAGGAAATAGAGCACAAGTATGGGCCCTTGCAATAGTAGAGTTGGATTTTGATTTTTTATTATAATAGAGTAGTTATTTTGAAGGATATTTTATATGTACCCAATTTTAGATAAAATTTGATTTCAGTTTCAAAGCTAATAAATCATGGATATTCTGTTTCTTTTCATTCTAGTATTACTATCAGTAGAAATAGAGAAGTTTTATGTATATGGCATATGTATGGAAACTTATTCTTTTTAAATCTTATAAACAATCAAATAAATAACTCTCAATCTGAACCTTTAAGTAAGAAGAGAAAGTCTAATGTCAATGACTCATATCTTTGGCATATAAGATTGGGTCATATTAACTCAACTAAGATTCAGAGGTTAATCCATGATGGGCCCTTGGGCTCATTAAGATTGGAAAGTTGGCCTCAGTGTGAATCCTGCCTTATGGGAAAAATGACCAAAAGGTCGTTTACCAAAAAGACTGATAGAGCCAATGAGATATTAAGCCTTGTCCATACTGATGTGTATGGTCCTTTGTCTACACCAGTTAGAGGGGGTTTTGAGTACTTTATCACTTTCACAGATGATTGTACAATGTTTGGTTATGTCTACTTGATGAGGTGCAAGTCTGACTCTTTTGACAAGTACAAAGAGTTTAAGGCTAAAGTGGAGCGTCGGACAGGTAAACTGATCAAAACTTTACGATCAGAATGTGGTGAAGAGTACCTTCTCAGTGAATTCAAGGATTACATAATACATTATGGAATAGTATCCCAACTTTCTGCACCGAGCTCACCCTTGCAGAATGGAGTAGCTGAGAGAAGGAACAGGACATTGAAATGGTCCAAAGCATAATATCTCATGCTACTCTTTCGGCCTCTTTTTGGGGATATTCCCTAGAAATAGTAGTATACATTTTGAACTTGGTGCCTTCCAAGTCAGTACCTAGGACGCCCTATAAGACGTGGATTGGGTGTAAGCCAAGTCTAAATCATCTCAGGATATGGGGCTGTCCAACTTATGTACTAATCAAGAGAGACAAGCTAGAACCAATATCAGAATTATGCTATTTTGTTGGGTATCCAAAAGGGATAAAAGGAGGTTCCTTTAATCATCCCAAGGAGCAGAAAATACTGGTAAGTACTAATGTTAGATACTTGAAGGATAATCAAAGTACTTCTACTAAAGGTTCAACAAGATTGGAACTCGAGGAGAAGTTATCTTCGGAATTAACTTCTTCAGACCTGATTGTGGAACAAGAAGAGGTACAGCCTAAAAAACCTGTACAAATAGAGCCTCATCGTAGTGGGAGGGTAACTAGGGTTCCAGAAAGATGGAGTGGAGAGGCTTTTGAGCTGGTCTCTGACCATCAGGAATAAGATTCCACTAGATACGAGGAGGCTATTGCCGATGCCGATGCAAATCTATTGCATGAAGTATTGAAAGCCGAGATTGAGTCTATCTACTTCAATCAAGTTTGGGATCTTGTAACTTCACCTAAAGGGATAAAACCCATTGGGTGTAAATGACTATACAAAAGGAAGAGGAGAGTGGATGGGAAGGTGGAAACCTTTAAAGCTACGCTTGCGCCGAAAGGGTATACTCAAAAAGAGGGAATCGATTATGAGGAAACCTTTTCCCTAGTAGCCATGCTTAAGTCCATCTGTATCCTCCTTACCATTGCATGTTATTTCGACTACGAGATACGGCAAATGGATGTCAAGATGAAATTTCTTAATGGCTATCTTAACGAAGATATCTATATATCCTAACCGGAAGGTTTTATTGTTAAAGGCTAGGAATATATGGTTTGCAAGCATAAGAAATCCATTTAAAGACTTAAGTAGGCATCTAGTGTATAGAACATTCGTTTTGATAAGACTGTAAAGTCTTATGGTTTTATTTAAAACGAGGATGAACCATGCGTGTACAAGAAATTAGAAGGTACAAATAGGGTTTTTGTTGTTTTATATATAGATGATATTCTACTCATTGGGAATGATGTAGGAACATTGTCATCTATTAAGGTTTGACTATCTAGTCAATTTAGTATGAAGGACTTGGGAGAGGCCAATTATATTCTTGGGATTAAATTTCTTAGAAATAGGAAGTAGAGCATGTTAGGATTATCCTAAGTGATATACATTGACAAGATACTGGCCAAGTTAAGTATGGAGTCATGCAAGGGAGCTCTAATCCCCTGTAGACATGGGTTGCCTTTTTGTTCTAAGGACTGTCCTAAGTCTCAAGAGGAAAAAGACAGGATGACTAGGATTCCCTACACTTTGGCTGTGGGAAGTCTCATGACTAGGATTCCATGCTGTGCACTAAGCCAGATATCTACTTTGGCGCAGGCTTAATTAACTCTGGGGAAGTTTATTGGCAAGCTGTAAAGTATATTCTCAAATACCTCAAAAGTACGAGAGATTATATGCTGGTTTTCAGGGTTAATGACTTGGTTCCTACTGGATACATTGACTCAAATTTCTAGGCAGATAAGGATGAGAGAAAATCCACTAGTGGATATATCTTCACCTTGTCTGGAGGGGCTATTTCATGGAGGAGTATCAAGCAATCTTGCATTGTTGACTCAACCATGGAAGCTGAGTATGTGACAGTTTCGGAGGCATCCAAGGAAGCAGTCTGGCTCCAGAAGTTCCTTTTAGAACTTGGAGTCGTATCATACATAGACAGACTAGTTGTGGTGTATTGTGACAATACTGGAGCAATCTCGCAATCTAAAGAACCCAAGAACCACAAGAAAGGGAAACACATTGAGAGGAAGTACCACCTGATCAGAGATTTCATCTAGAGATGGGAAATCATGGTGGAACAAGTAGCCTCAGAAAACAACCTAGCAGATCCTTCACCAGGCCTTTGGTTGAGAAAGTCTTTAAGAGACACTTAGATGCCATAGGGGTGGGTACTTATGGATTTTCTTAGTCATAGAATGCAAGTGGGAGATTATTGGAATGTATGCCCTCTAGGCTAGGTTTCTGAAGTAATTATCGAATTTATGAATAAAAGAATTTATTCTCAAAATTTGTTTGTGAATTTACATTTTATTTGTGCACAATTTACATTTGGAAAGGACCCATTGTGTTTAAATAAATGATCCATATGAATGGTGATCATTCACAGTAAGGTATGGATCACGGGTTATTTAATATATAAACGTTTGTTCTTTACCGATTGGTGAGAATGGGAATCTCATCATGTTTAGGTTATTGTGTTGTGAATTCCAAATGGGAAATAGCTTACCTTTAGCCAGTGGGTAGTCCACTAACTTCATAGCATAAGCGTATTTCAAATACGTAAAATAGGACATATAGTTGTGGTTTCTAAAAGTACTATTTGGTAGAAATCTAGATTATTACTACTACAACATGGAATAATACTCTATGGCTTGAGTATGAGTTGATAGTCAGACGAAAATGAAAGCATGTTCTTTGATGTACTGTAGTTGAGATTCTATCGTAGAGCTAATATACTTATATGTTTGGTATATGTAACTAGTTAGTTAAGACAAACTTATTCAAGATAGCTTCTATGCTATATCGCCCCTTGTGACTGTTCGAATGATCTAAATATCTAAGGCCCCGGGGAACATGACTTGGTTGTTAGCTTTAGGGTAGTTCCCTTGGAAAGAGAAAATATTTCAAGAGTCGTGAATCATTGGAATAGATGTCTAAGCATGGTAGATGTCATTTGGAGAGATGTTAGTATACTCTTCCTCTCTACATGTACGACGATGCGTAAAGGGGTATTTTAGTCATTACACCTGTAAGTCAGAGACTTTTCTACGCAGCATTGTCCTTGAAGTCAATATTTTCTCATGGTGACATTAAAAAATATTTAAAATGTAAAATACAGCTATTTATGTTGCAGTGGTATTTTGGTCATTTTAGTAGCCAAGGCGATGTGTCTTTTGGTTCCTAGAATAGCCCTTCAGTCCCGATAGATTTGGGTTAAGGAATTAGTCTTGATAATTATGAGTTTTATTTTATTTTAGTAGTCTGATTTATTATTGGACTAGAATAAAATAAAATGCCCAAGAGAGAGTATATATTTTATCTAGCTTAATTGGTTACTTAATTATTTTGGGTTCAAGACCCAATTTGAATAATTAGAAAATTAACCTAGGTGTAAACTAGATAAAAGGCCTGATATTTTATATTGGTCTATTTGGACTTTTTAATTATTTATTGGGCTATTTTATGAAGTCCAGAAAATAAATAATTTTATGCATAGTTTTATGTGCAAGGATAACAAAAGGCTAAAAGTTTTTTGTTTTACTCTCTTGGTCTCTCTCGGTGTGGGTGCTCTGTTTTTCCAAAAATGATAATAAGATGAGAAAATCCTTCTTTTGATGATTGTTGGTAAGCATTGAATCAAAAGAACCAAGGCCATACTTCTAACCTATTGTAGCTTTCACCGGCGGTTGTTAAGGCAGTGACTATATTTTGGAAGCTCAAAAGCTTCACGTGAATGAGAAAAAGCAAATGGCTTGCAAGAGTGTAACCGGAGGTTTCTTTGGGAGAACTAGTGGCTTCATGCAATCAACCAGAATCAGTTCAGATAAAGGTGCCGACACTCCCTAGACCAGTGAGGAATCGATCCATGCGATGCTCTGTTTTTGTTTTGTTCTATAAGCATGCTTCCAGGTTCATTACTTTTGCCATATTAACCTTCAGTGCTTTGTATTATCACTTGAATGTGTGTCATACAGTAAGAGCTACCTAATGATAACATATTGCATTCACTGGAAGTAGTGCTACTGGTAGTAAAATAATGACAGCTGCTGCTCAACTTTAAGATGGAGGCTATAGATGCCAACTTTAAGATTGTGCCTTTATATTCAGTTTAGGTTTGTTTGTACTAGAAATATGATTTTCTGGGGATGTTTATGGCTATGTGATTATCTAAGGTTGGTTGTGCGCAAAATTTTTAGCTTTGTTTTTATATATGTGCTTATATGTTTGTATATATTTCTTTATTAAGTAGTTCTATGTATACTTACCTTATAGATGCAATAGAGATGAAAGCTCAGTGCAAGATTTTGAAATTTGTGGCAGTTTGCCTTTTGATATGAATTATGTAACTATTTGCTAGAAAATATATTTTGAAGTTTGTATTTGCTTTTCTTGATCAATTGCCAATTTGAATCTAGATTATGTTGATTTTTGGACCCTCCATTTGAAGTTTGTCCCGATTGTTTTTGAGTGAAATAGTTTCTACTAGTTTTTTAATTCTTAGTGTATCCTAAAGTGAAGGTGAGAGGGCAACAAGAATATGATGATTAGTATGACTTTGGAACCAGGTCCTTGCAGTCTTTAAATGCTCAGATTGCTTAGTTGCTAAGTTGTAGTAATAACTAGATACTATCTCTAGCTGAAATTTAGTGGTTTTGGTAGGCTTTGTGAAATGTTACAGGTCTCATTTGATTTGCTATGTGCAAATATATGCAGCTACTAGTAATCTACTAGGAGCAGAAACAAATAAGATTCACTTTTGTGTTCTGATGATTTGGATGTATCTAGCTTCATCGTGATCTTGCTTCTTAGATATAGTGAATTCCTAGCAATGTCATTTGTAGTTGCATGGCTTTAAATGTATATATATATATATTATCTACAACCTTTCTTGGTTGCTGATAGTGTGTCTAGATCCAAAATGATAAGTTGATGGAAAAGATTGATCTATACATTCATTTTCAGTTGGCACCTTCATCAATCAATATTATGTTACCTTGAATGAATCAATTGAATCATGATTAGAGATGACACATAGATTAGTTAATTAGTTATTCCATTGGAAAATAACTCTAAACTTTAAAATGCTCAATTCAGACTGATGATATGGTTAGATGTGACATCATTGTCTCATTGTTCGTACTGTGGTGGATGTGTTTGTTGGTCTCATCTTCTCCTCTATGGATTTATCTTATATGAACTTCTTTTCTAGAGTAACCTTTCTTTTGGTTTTTTCAAGAATTAGATCTCAGCACAACTGAGGAAGAATTCAAGAACTGTTTGAGATTTGAGAGCCAAACCAGGCTCTAAAATGTATATGGTATTCAAGATCTTGATCATCGATGGTGAGATTGTTGAAGAAGAAGGTGAGCGGGAAAAAGAAAAATTCTTTAGCTTCTCTTGACGTTAAGAAAAGGATTTAATAACATATTCCAATAAATTCTCTTCCTTGATTGTTGTTCTGATTCATCTCCTCAATTCAAGCTTACGGTGAGATTCTGCCCCAAATTTTGATTTTCTGTTTACGTTTTTCTTGAATTAATTTAAGTTTTTTTGCATTGAAAGTTTTTGAATTCAAATGGGTTGTCATTAAAAATTTTCCCTCTTATAGGTGGACTGAAGGTTGTATTGTGAAGCTATCTTCAAATGTCGAAAGCAATGACCGCCATTGAAATAAAAGCATCACAAGCAGGTGTGGCCATGATGAAGATAGCTTCAACAGCTAGCAATGAAGTTGAGTTCGCGAAATGTGAGTGTTGTGGATTGACTAAGGAGTGCATCGAGGCATACATAATGAGGGTAAGAGAGGTTCTAGGGACATTGGATTTGTGGGCTGTGTGCTGAGGTAGTGAGAAAGCCTTGAAGTGGCACATGAGTTTTTGCAAGAAGTTTAGGTCTTTAAGGCAACCTCCAAATCGAACCGAGGAACTCATCTATACTGTCAAGTAGCTTCTTTTGAGAAGTTTGGATTTTCCGAGGTCGAGTCCGATGAGGAAGCCACCAATTGTTCGATCCGAAAGTTGTTTCTCAACTCTAGATATTTGTGTTCATATGAGTTTTAGTTTTCAGGAGCTAAAGTAGCACAAGTTACTTGAATTTTCATTAGAATATAATGGTTTGTATTGTCAAGGCTCTTTAACGCATCTAATTAATTGATTTTTAATTACTTGCAAAGTTGTTGAAAGTATTGTATTTATGTGGATTTTGTTTTTTTTTTTAAAAAGAGAAATGTGAAGCATTGTGTAATTCACAATCATACTGTGCAAATTATTGTATGCTTTTAAAAAGACATTTACCAAATAAGATACATATCCAAATATACATAGGTGTTTTTATTCTTTCAAACATTATTAATATTGATTATTTAAATAAGCATTAACTTATCAAATTTTATGTGAATTTTCAATATCCGAACAAATATTTAAACAAGCGCGTATGTAAAAAACAAAAGGATGTATTCGTGGAGATATATGTTCCTGCAAAATTTTTTTAAAGAAATTTACTTATTTTCTTTGAAAATTTTGAGGTTTTTTGGGGGAAAAAATCTATATATACTCTAATTTCTCTTATGGGAGCTTTTTTTTTTTTTTTGAAAGAAAAATACAAAACATTGTATAATTTGCAGTCGATTCATATCAGATTTTCATGACTGTATTGAGGAAGGAAAGTTCTATATAATGGAGAATTTTCCACTGCAAACTGTTTAACTAAGTTATAAGATATTAAATGAAAGTTTATGACCATTTAAATTCATTAAAAATGAGCAAAGCCATTCAAATTATGATAGTTAACTTAAATTAAACGATTAATATAAAAAAATATGTTATCATGAATATTTAAAAATAAAAAAGTAATGACTGTTGTAAAAAATTTAAAGTTATAAAGGGATTCAAACAAATATCTTTTGATTTAGAGAAAATTATTAAAACTATCTCGTACAACGTACGGACATTCTAGTTAATTTAATTATTGTTGACTTTTCAAACATCATTCTTTCAGGCTTATAATATCATTTCCTTTTGTTTCCTCAATATTTTCACCGGTTCCTAATAGCTTTTCATATTCAAAAAACATGTCTCTAATCAAGGGTTTAACACCATTGAATATTGAATATTTCTCTCGTTTTACATTCTTCTCATCACCTTTGTCATCTTAAATACGGAACACAGAACAAAGTCAAAAAAGAGGGGGCGGGGGGAATTCTCAAATGTCAAAAGTAACTAGAAATTCTAGTATGGATCTAGTCATGTAGATCGGACCATGTGTATTAGAGAGTTATATCGTATACAATATTAGTTGTACAGTATAATTTTCCAATGCATACGATCTATATATCCACAATTCATGCAAGAATTTCCGTAAGTAACTAATCAAGTACTTGTGCACTATCAAAACAAAAAGGAAAGAATCTAAAACTACATCAAACGACATACAGCCTGAAAGAGCAAAGAATCTAAAACCCAAAAAGATTTGGTATATATGAGTGGAAATTCTTGTATGAACTTGATCCACGTGGATCAGGTGCATGAGCATGTTGTACTCCATGCAATGCAAGTTATATTGCACAATCTATTAATGCATCCGGTCCACATGAAATCGGTCCACACAAGAATGTCTCATATATGAGAGCATATATCTGTGTAAATCAAATCACTATCAAAGTCAAATATCACGTGCAAAACCAAAATTTGCTCATATTCATGCATAAATCAGTTCAATTTTCGATAACAAATTGACAATTTATAATTTATCTTTATAAATAATAAAAGTATGTATAACACTCAGAAACAAAAAATAAATAAATAAATAAAAATAAAAATGCTTGCATAAAAAATTCAGGCCCATGCCATCCATAACAAGACCAACGCCAGTTTTAGGACAGAAAACTCCACTTCCATATGGAAATATGAAGACACTGAGAACATTCGCCAAACATCATTTACATAAATCTTATTTTCTTTTGTTTTTTTCACCCACCCTTCTTCTTCAGCTCAAACTAATATAATTTTAACCCTCTTAACCCCTTAGCAGGCCTCAACCGGTGGTGTGATTCTGGATGTTCAAATTAATTAGCCTAGTAAAGGAGGAGAGAGTTTCTTTGATGGAATAAAATTTATGTGTAGAATACTCTTAGGTCTCTAATCTAATTATATATACCTATGTGACCTCCATCAGTTGTGCGTTATTCTGATAGGCATATATATGCTAGAAGACCTAAATAAAAAAATGTTGTGGTAGGTTTAACAAGGTGATGGGTGTTGATCAAAGAATGTCCTGAAGTCAAGTATTCTACAAGTATTCTATATAATTTGATATAATCAACATGTTTTTTTTTTCTCTTTTTTACTTATTTATTTTTTATTTTGTTATGAATTTGAATAATTAACGGTATATGCGTGAGATACAATCTATTTCTTTCAACTATCCCATTGTAAGATACCACGATCCCATTTTGTAATACCTTGGGAGCTAATGAAACTATTTTCGTAAAATTTAATTGTGGCATAGCTTGTATAATGTACTTATCTTTTCTAGTTTCGAGTATAAAATCTGTAAATTTTAGAATTTTACTAATTTACTATCTAAACTCTCGATTCTCTTGATTTTTTTTTTTTTTTTGAAATACACATGCACTTAAATTCGTTTCGCAAAAGAATTTCAAATTTTAGTTTGTGCATGTAAGGACTTGTGCATAGTGCCATTATCTATTGCATTAAATGATTATTAGCTACCCTGATGCTTGTGTTAAAATTGATTGGATATAAATATAGACCAGAATTTTTATCTCATAAAAAAAAAAAAACTTTCACATTTTGTTTTGGGGGGGGGGGGGGGGGACTACTATTTTAGGAATTGCAGTATTTGATTTTTGAAATTTCTGATGGCATACCCATGGCAATATCGTTGTAGAGATATTAATGATGTCAAATTTTATTACATCTGTTCTTCAGTTTTCTCTTAATGCACCAAACAAAATTTGTACTTTTAGATAAGTTACACCGTTTAGATACTTTTCTGAAATTTATGAATTCATGTTTATACTATAATTTTTGTTCTTCAATGCTGTAAAAAATCTGTCACAAACCCCTCGCAATTTGCGACATTTTAGTAAGGGCCAATGCATGTACAAAATAATCCGTTGCAAAACCCATGCAATTTGCGAAGATTTAGCGAGGACAGACCTATACAAGAGAGAAATCCATCACAAAACCCTTGTAATTTGTGATGATTTAGTGAAGGTTATCAGAGAAAAAATCCGTCGCAAATTTATGAATTCATGTTTATACTATAACTTTTGTTCTTCAATTCTGTAATATTAAATTTAGCATTTTGGATTTTAGTATAAATCAGATTTTTTTTTTATTATAGATTAAGTAAAGAAAGTATCTATTCTCACATTTTAAGCATCAAATATTAATGGCATTAAGATCTTGTGGTTCACGTACTATTATGGACTTAATTCATGTGCTTTAATTATGTAATATTAAGGTAATTTTTTTATCATGTTTTAATAAGAATTTTACTACAGATATAAAGATGAGAAGATTTTTTTTTTTTTTTCATTCTGATATTAAAGTCCTTGAATATCTAAGTAATCTTTTTTTTAAAAAAAAAAAAGGAGCACATGACTAAGATACCAAATTATGCCTTTAAAAAGTTTATACGTACTTGAAAGATTAATTATTTTTGTATAATATATTGGTCTATTCGTATATATATTTTTTATTTTGTTTATGTCAACAGGTTTGGTCAGAAAGTTGAATATTTTTTTAACTGCAAACCACCAAAAAGTGGAAATTTTAATAAAAATAAATAAATAAACTGACAACTTAAAGAAAAATGTAAAAGCAGCTACATTTGAAAACCCCGCACTTTATATCTAGTGACCATAGGATGCCTTGGCAGTTAAATGCGAGGAATTTGCAATGACCATTCAAAATTTAAAAATAAATTTATTTTTTTAAAATTGAAAAAATAAGCCCTTGCAAATCTGTCGCAAATTTGTGAGGGATTTGCGAGGGCCATCCAAAATTTAAAAATAAATTTATTTTTTTAAAATTGAAGAAATAAGCCCTCGCAAATCCGTCGCAATTTGCGAGAGATTTACAATGGCCATCCAAAATTTAAAAATAAATTGATATTTTTAAAATTAAAAAAAATAAGCTCTCGCAAATCCTTTACAAATTTACGAAAGATTTGCAACGGCCATAAAAAATTTTAAAATAAATTTATTTTTTAAAATTGAGAAAATAAGACCTCACAAATCCGTCGCAAATTTAAGAGGGATTTGCGAATGCCATCAAAAATTTTAAATTAAATTTATTTTTTTAAATTGAAAAAATAAGCCCCTCACAAATCTTTCGCAAATTTGCGACGAATTAGCGACAACCATCCAAAATTTAAAAATAAATTTATTTTTTTAAAATTAAAAAAATAAGCCCTTATAAGTCCGTCGTAAATTTGCGTAGGATTTGCGACGGCCATAAAAAATTTAAAAATAAATTTTTAAAAAAAAATTTAAAAAATAAGGCCTCGCAAATCCTCTACAAATTAGTGAGGGATTTGCGATGCCCATAAAAAATTTAGAAATATTTTTTAAAAAAATTGAAAAAATAAGCTATGGCAAATCCGTTGCTAATTAGCGAATTTGTTAATTTTATTGCTAATTATCTAATTAATGGTATATAATTAGCAAATTCGTTGCTAATTGTGTGTGTGTATTCAATATATATACATACGTTAATATATACATATATTAATATAGGATTTTTATATACATATATATATATATATCTCTGTGTGTGTTAATATAATTTTTAATTTAAAAATAAATATATATACATACATATATACATATTTATTTATGTTAGTATGTGTGTTTCTATGTATATATATATATATATATATATTTATATATATGTATATATTCATATATACATATATATGAATATATACATATGTATATGTATGTATGTATGTATTCATATATTCATGTGTGTGTGTGTACACACACACAATTGCAACAGATGCATATATATCACATACATACATACATACATACATACATACATACATACATACATATATACACACACATACATACATATACTTGATAATATCATATTTATATTATATATAAATATTTCTACTTAATAGTGTCTTTTCGCGTTTTCTACTTTTTTAATACACACATAATTAAACATTAAAATTTTTTAATGAATTTTTGAGATTAGTGATGGGTATGCATGGGATTAGGGTTTCATTAGGGTATAAAACCCTGATCTCTCGCAAATCCATCACAATTAGTGAGGGATTTGCGATGGTCATCCAAAATTTAAAAAATTATTTTTTTAAAATTGAAAAAAAGCCCTCGCAAATCTATCGTAATTAGTGAAAGATTTTTGACGGCCATCTAAAATTTAACAATAAATTTAAATTTTTTAAATTAAAAAATAAACCCTCGCAAATCCATCTCAACTAGCGAGGGATTTACGACAGTCATCTAAAGTTTAAAAATAATTTTTTTTTGAAAAATAATCACTCACAAAATCCATCACAATTAGTGTGGGATTTGCGACGGCCATAAAAAATTTTAAAATAAATTTATTTTTTTAAATATTGAAAAATTAGCCGTCGCAAATCCGTCGCAATTAGTGAGGGATTTGTGACGGTCATCTAAAATTTCAAAATCAATTTATTTTTTTAAATATTGAAAAATTAACCGTCACAAATCCGTGGGTAATTAGCAACGGATTTGCGATGAAAAATTGGGTCGTCACAGATCCGTTGCTAATTCACAAAAAAATTTGCTATATAATTAATATATAGTATATTAAATCACAAGAACATAAATAGCTTAGTGGTGGAGCACGTGTTTCCCCAAAACAAGGATGTGGGTTCGAGCCCCGTGTCCGACATAATCTCATAATATTCTTCGTAGGCTGGGGCAGGTTGTCGGGGAGCTAATTAATTAAAGATTTTAATAAAAAAATTTCACCGTAGCAAATTTATTTCTAAATTAATTATTTTTTAAAATAAAATTTTTTGTCATGGCTAAATTAATTAAACTTTTGGCCGTCGCAAATCCGTTGTTAAATTAATTGATTATTCCAAAATTAAAAAAAATTTTGTTGTTGGAAATCTGTTGCTAAATTAATTAATTTTTTTTTGTTTTGAAAAAAAAATTTGCCATCGCAAATTAGTTGCTAAATTAGTTACTTTAAAAAAAAAATAAAAAAATTTGGCCGTCGTAAATCCGTAGCTGTTTGCGATGGATTTTCATTCCATTGCAAATTGCAACGCCCTTTTTAGCGACGGACGTGATTCGTTGCTAAGTGTAATTAGCGATGGATTTGGCCATCGCTAATTTGATTTTTTCTTGTAGTGTACAAACTTGTTGGAGTAAGATCCTTACCACAAAGTTAAATCTTATATTTCATATTCGTAGACAATTTGATATTAATCAACTTTTAGATAATTAATTTTATTATTTTGGTCAAAATTCATGATGCCATTAACAAAAATTTTAATTTATTACATCATTTTTTTAGAATTAGATATTATTTTGAATTACCAATTTGTGACAAATTTGCAAGGGCTAACAAAATAATGAAAAAAAAAAAAAAACCTATCACAATACCCTCGCAAATTGTGACACTTTAGTATGGGCTAACGCATGTATAAAATAATCCGTTGCAAAACCCACGCAATTTGCAACAATTTAGCAAGGGCAGATCTATATAAGAGAGAAATCCATCACAAAACCCTTGCAATTTTGCAATGATTTAGTGAGGACCAACACATAAGAGAAAAAATCTATCACAAAACCCTCACAACTTGAGACGCTTTAACCATAGCCAACATACGAGAAAAAATCCATCGCAATAGCCTCACTATTTGCAATGCTTTAGCAATGACAATCCTATACCAAATTAAAATGCATCACAAGAACCTCGCAATTTTCGACGCTGTTGCAGGGGCCACGAGTAGGAATCAAAATATTCCTTGCAAATCCCACACAATTTGTGATGAAATAGCAAGGGCCAATCAATATGAGAAAAAAATGCCACCACAAAAGCCTTGTTATTTGTAATGACATAGCGAGGGCAACAAAAACAGCCCTAGTAGAACCCTCGCAATTTGCAACAAATTAGCGAGGGCCAATCAATACAAGATGAAAATGCCATCGCAAAACCCTCAAAATTTGTGTCGAATTTGTGAGGGCAAACTACAACATCCCTCGCAGAACCCTCACAATTTTCAATGATTTTGTAAGGGTTAAATATCTTGTAAGTCAATAAGCCCTCACAAACTCCTTGCAATTTGCAACGATTTTGTTATGGCTTTTTAAGCATTTCGTCGTAAAACCGTAGCAAATTTTCTATGTTATTGATTTGTGACAAAAAATTAGTCATCGTTTTGCCCTCGTAAAACTCTCGCAAATTGCGACGGTTAAGTCTAACGCTCGCAAAACCATCGCAACCCTCACAAATTGCTACGTTGTTTTTAGTGACGGTTAGAAAACCATCACTGACCATCACTATGATTTTCTAATGGTTTTGTGATGGATCATGGCCGTCGCAAAACCCGAAATTTCCTGTAGTGTAATGAAATTTGGTCAAATTTTATTACGATTGTTCTTCAGTTTTCTTTTAATGTACCAAACAAAATTTGTAGTTCTAGATAAGTTATACTGTTTAGATACTTTTTTGAACTAATATATTTGGAATTAGTATTTGAAATTTATGAATTCATGTTTATATTGTAATATTTGTTCTTCAATTATTTAATATTAAGTTTAGTATTCTGGATTTGAGTATAAATCAGAATTTTTATTATAGATTAAGTAAAGAAAATATGTATTTTCACATTTTAAGCATCAAAATTTAATGGCATTAAGACTTTGTGGTTCACCATTATGGACTTAATTCATGTGCTTTAATTATGTAATGCTAAAGGTAAATTTTTTATCATGTTTTAACTAGAATTTTACTACGGATATAAAGATGAGAAGAATTTTTCTTTTCATTCTCATATTAAAGTCCTTGAATATCTAAGTAATATTAAAAAAAAAAAAAAAGAGCACATGACTAACATTCAATATTATGCCTTTATAAAGTTTATGCGTACTTGAAAGATTAATTATTTTTGTATAATATATCGGTCTATTCATATATTTTTTGAATTATGTTTGTGTCAAAAGTTTTGGTCAGAAAGTTGAATATATTTTTTTTACTGCAAACCACCAAAAGGTGGAAATTTTATTAAAAATAAATAAATAAACTAACAACGTAAAAAAAAAAAAATTGTAAAAGTAGTTACGTTTGAAAACCCCACACTTTATGTCTAGTGACCATAAGATGCCTTGGCAGTTAAATTAATTTACTCTTTTTTTCCCTTTCTACAAACATGTTGGAGTAAGATCATTATGATAAGGTTAAATCTTACCCTTTATATTCCTAGACAATTTGATATTAATCAACTTTTAGATAATTAAGTTGATTATTTTGGTAAAGATTCACGATACCATTAACAAAATTTTTTATTTACTACGTTATTATTTAGAATTAGCCATAACATATTATTTATTTGACGATAAAGATTTTAATCACGTGAATTTCATAGTGATTAAATAATGACATCTGTGAAGAAATCTATCTTGGATATTTGGCTCATTACAGGATTTGCTAATATATGGTTAGCACATTTTAGAATGTAATTTACATTGCCAATTTATGTAAGATTTTCGAACGTTAAGATTTTGCCAATCTACCTCAATATTTTCCTCTTTCGTCATTTAAAAAGAAATGCCTTGGATTGAGGACTGGAAACATAACCAATCAAAGAAAGAAGTGTAATTTGGTCAAGAGAAAGGGCAACCAAGGACAAAGTTGTACATTATAGAGTGCTTTAATCACTTACCTAATCCTTGCCCTTAAATGGATAGGTCATCCTTTATATATAAATATAGGTCGTTAACCCTTGCCTTCTATATTCATTACTCTCCTTCTAAATTCAAAGCGAAAAGAAAGAGAAGATTGGAGAGATTATGGATACAGTTGGAATTCGATATCACTTCATGCCGACGGATCAAGAAATTCTATGCTACTTGACGAAGAAGTCGAGGGGAGAACCTCTCCCTACCAACGCAGTTTTGGAGGATAGAAGTCTTTATGGGAAGACTGCAACGCCGTGGGAGGTTTTCTTCGAGGTTGATGGCTGGGAAATTGACGCGCAAAGGAAGAAAGTCATATATGCGTTCGCACGGTTATCTGCAACTTCAAAGAACATCTCAAGAACTACCAAGAACGTGTCAAGAACTGCCGGATGCAGGGTGTGGTCTGGACAAACAGCAGGCAAAGAGATACTGAACAACAAGGGTCAACTGATTGGGTGTAAGAAGATGTTCACCTTTGTAGTTAAGGACGGTTCTTCAGAGATGGGGCACTGGATCATGCATGAGTATTCCTTGGACGGTGTTTCAATAGATGATGAGATTTTTACTTGATTTTTTTTTTTTGATATTTTCCTTTTATTAGGTGAATACGAGGCAACAAACTGAGAGAGATCCCAAGAAGAGGAAGCTTGGGACTATAGGGGAAATGATCCAGGTTCTTTTCCTTGGGATTTGGTAATTTTCTTAGTGGTTCAATTTTTTGAATTTCAATTTTATGCTTAAATTTGGGTTGGTGATCTTTAGGTTGTAAGGCATGAGGGGTGGGATCGGCTGTACGAAGGCTTGACTTCGTCACTGCTTGGTACCATTGCATCTCAGGAGAGCTCATTTTAGTTGCTTTCCTAGTAGTTGCTGTTAACATAAGCAGGGTGAAAACTTGCTTTTTCCTCTGACTTTGAATGTGCTTTCTTGTGGATGAACGACCACGGAAGTTACGTAAAAAAGTACGTAATGCCGATTGTGGAAAATTAATTTCAAATGTTTTATACTAAATATTTGTCTTCCAAGACATTGAAGGAATTGAATAGGTTGACAAGCACAAACTCCGTACTATTGGTAATGATTTTTCCTAATATATTTCTTTGTAATTGTTGATATATGTGTACATATATGTTCTCCTTCATGGATTGTTGGTATACCTTTCAAAGGTTCAAAAATTTTGTTTTTATTTGTTATTTTTTTTCTTTCTCTTTGTGTTGAAGCGTGTTTATGGCTAAGTGAAATTGCAGGTTCAATTGCATACAAGTGGTCAAAACCCAACATGAAAACTAACATTTAAATCATTCACATTAGGTATGTTTGCAGAAAGTGTTAAGATTAATAGATTTTTTATAATTTTCCCATTTTTGCCAAAAGTGGGCTTCTGTTTCTTTGATACAATTAATCATATTGTTTGTTTGGTGTTTTCAAGTGATGTATCTGATCTATGTACATCACTATGCTTTCTGAACATGGAATTTGAAGGACGTAACATGGATCTAAAAGGCGGGCAACATTCAAATCCAACAAAGGTAAGTCATAAAGGGAGTCAAACAAATGAATATCTTTTGATTCAGAGAAAATTATTGAAACTATCCCGTACAACGTTAGGACATACTAGTTAATCTAATTATTGTTAACTTTTCAAACATCATTCTTTCAGGCTTATAATATCATTTCCTTTTGTTTCCTCAATATTTTCACCGGTTCCTAATAGCTTTTCATATTCAAAAAACATGTCTCCAATCAAGGGTTTTACACCATTGAATATTGAATATTTCTCTCGTTTTACATTCTTCTCATCACCTTTCACTACAGGAAATTTCGGATTTTGTGACGGCCAAAAACCGTCGCAAAACCGTCGCTGACCCGTTTTGCGACGTTTTGTGAAGAGAAACCGTCACTTTTTGCGATGGTTTTGCGAGGGCAAAAAAAAAATCGTCGCTATTTGCGATGAATATTTTTTTTATCAAACTTCACCGAAGAAGCAAATTTGCTACCATTTTGCGACGAAATACATTGATTCGTAGCAAAATCCTCACAAATTGCGACGGTTTTGCGAGGGTCTTTGCAAATCGTCGCTAATTGCGAGGGCCAAGGCCCTCACAAAACATCGCCATTTGCGAGGGACATAGCCCTCACAAAATCCTCGCAAATTGCGAGGGTTTTGTGAGGGAAGTATTAACCCCCCAAGTCATGGCCCTCGCAAAATCATCGCAAATTGTGACGGTTTTGCGAGGGTCTTTTAAGGCCTTCACAAAACCCTCGCAATTTGTGAGGGTTTTGCGAGGGGAGTATTAACTCCCAAGTTGTGGCCCTCGCAAAATCGTCGCAAATTCCAACGGTTTTGCGAGGGTCTTTTTCGGCCCTCACAAAACCCTCGCAATTTGCGAGGGTTTTGCAAGGGTAAAATTAACCCCCAAGTCGTGGCCCTCGCAAAACCCTCGCAATTTGCAAGGGTTTTGCGAGGGACTTTTTTGTTCCCAAAACTAGCCCTCGCAAAATCATCGCAATTTGCGAGGATTTTTCTAGGTATATAAATTTGTCGCAATTTGCAACAAATTTGCAAGGAATTTTTTGCCCTCGCAAAATCATCGTAATTTGCGAGGGTTATCATCACCGTCGCAAAATCGTCGCAATTTTGCAACGAAATTTTCTAGCCCTCGCTAAATCATTGCAAATTGCGAGGATTTTGCGATGATTTTTTTTATTTTTCTATTATTATATTTATTTTAAATTATTAATTCCCTATAAATCAGTCCTGAAACACTACACAAACAAATGCCAAAACTATGTTCATAATCTAAAAAAATAATGTAAAAATTTGAAAATAAGCCCGAATAAATATAATTAAAATACTAAAATATAATATAATATAATATAAATACATAATAAGTATCTAAAAAAGTAAAATAGTTCACAGAAATAAGTAATAGTGTATAAAGAGTATAAAAATAAATATAACAATGTCTATGTAGCGAAAGAAGGAGCAACTGTAAAAGGGGGTGGAGGAGTGGAACGAGAGCCCCTACGTGGGCATAGGTGCTCATCAGCTGGATCAAATCTATCGTCAACATTTGGATCTTCATCTTTAGCATTAGCAGCCACTATGCGCGCTTCTATCTCCTTTATGGATGGCATAGATGGTGTAGGAATACCCATCTTGTCCGACATAGCTGCCATCCAACCACCAAATGTAGACTGCTGTTGCCTTATAAAATCCCGATACAAGTCTATTTGTCAATTGAACCTCCGCTCGGCTTGTTGAACCCTTTGCTCTACTAGATGTCCAATATCAGCTTATGTAATGGAAGATGCATGCAGTCCACTTTGAGACAGTCTAGTTCGAACATGTGTCGCCTCTGAGCCTAACCCAAAAACTCGTCCCCTTTTGAACCCGTCCCGTGCCTTTACGAACATGGCTTTTTCATCAAAAGGAACAACAGAGTTTACGAAGTCACTAGACTCAAACTAAGGAGTGCTCTGTATGAGATTTCGTACCTCATCCTAAAAAAAAAAAAAAAGAATTGTCAGTAGTAATTATCAAACTAAAATACAAATTCCACGCAATATAAAGAATTTTAACATATTTAACCTATATACTACCAATGTCTGGCGAGATCGCTCACTGATAAACTGGCCCTTTTGTGGCCCACTCTGAAAGCAATGTAATGTCTCAAACATGTCTGTTTAGCTAAAAGAACTCCCCTCCTTGGCCCGCTACATTTATGTTAACAAAACACAATTATTACAATCTTATATAAATTTATTTCAAAGTAATTTAGAATAATAATTAATTAAGTGAAAATGAACTACCAAATGGTCCTTGTGTTCTGTGAATGAAATAGACCCTCCAGTATGGGTGCAGCTATTTCCACGATTCTTTTTGTTGGTGGATGAGAGCTTCTAATACTTCTCTGATCTCCAATACTCGCAAATGTCATTCCAATACTGTGCCTCTATCCAATGAGGACATACCCAACCATCCCTCTTCCTCAGCCTAGACATTATGTCTGAAAATTACGTCCGACACTTCTTTTCCCAAGTTGATCGAATTTGGGAAGCGTACTATTCCCTCCACCGAAAATATTTCTGCATGATCATGATTAAGATTTCTGATTAACATATATCATAGTACTTAAACAACAAAAAATACTCAGAAATTGCTTACCCCAAATTCCTGAAATCATAAGTCTCTCACGGTTATCGGGACGTACGAGTATGTCGAATACGAACCAGTGAAGTACTGCTGTATTATATTTGAAATTTCTTGGACACATTTGTCCGAGCCGGCGAACCTATTTTTGGTGCAATGACAATGTACAATAGAGTTATGTTAATCTAAAAAATAATAATAATAATTGAACTAATAATTAACATCTTACAAAGTATGAATATGTTACTTACCCGTTTCCCCGTGGAACAGTACAAGGTCGGGAGTCCATAACTTGGTGACCAAAAGAATGCAAAGCTGAAGTAGCGGATGATTGAAAAGCTGGGGATGGTACTCCCTCATCTCCAATAGAGCTATGTAATGAACGAGGCACTGAAAGCCGAGGTAGCTGAGTAGGGGATGGAGTATAAGGGTCCTGACCCTTAATGATCCTTCATTAGAAGGCATTGCTAAAGGAGATGAAAAAGAAAAATGAGTAACCAATAAAGACGAAGCCCATTTCAAAAGAAGGATGTAAATAACTGTGAATAAAAAATGATAAAAGAATAATAATATTGAAACGTTATATCTATTCGCTAGTTGAAAGCAATACAATAATACGTATGATAATGATGGATATGTCAAAATAAACATTATCCTTGTGAATTGAATTTTTAAAAAAAATTGACAGAGTCTCCCCTATAATTGGATATTTCCCAGGCATAAGGTCACCTCAAGATTTAACAATCAAAACACTGTTACAAATAACAAAGACGGATCTTTCAAATATAGAAAAATCCAAAAGATAACTAGGGATAATCACCCAATACCCAAGAGGAATGATCACCCATCACTCACGGGGAATGATCACCCATCACTCACGGGGTTCCAATAAAAATGTTAGATATAGTTAAAATCAAGCTAAAAATTATAAATGCCTCTGTCCTTGTGAATTCTCTGTCAATACAGCAACAATACACTATATAAATTACCTTGTTGTTTACACCACAAAATATAATAAGGAATAATAAAAATATCATATGGATATCAAGCATGTATATGGATACACTATATACCCAAAACAATGACATTTGCATAACACCAGACATAGATAGAGCCACCTTATATTTTATCTACCTCTTTTCCTCCGGCCTGTACAAGTCTAAACGAAAGATTCCTGAAAAAAAAAAAAGAAGAAGGAGATGAGATTCCCGACAATTAGACAAAATTAGTTTAAAAAATTGTTTATGATGGAATTTAAAATAAAAGAAATTAAAAGATTTTGAAATGTGAAACAAATAAATTGTAAATGAATTTAATCAGGTAACAAATAAATTGTAAATTAAAATTTGACATGGGATAGTAATGATGCAATAGATTTCAGGAATCCCTCACCATTAACTATATTATTTGTAAATGAATTTAAATCAGGCCTATTCACTAGAATCATTCTCTGAAACAGACTCATCATCATCTACTGAGGTATCGCTATTCGTTTCCCATTCATCTTCATCTTTTTCGTCTTCATTTATAGGAGAATTTTCCCTTGCTGTTATAGCCTTATCTTGAACATCTAACATTTCATTCATACCATTCTCATGCATCAGAATACCAAGATCAACAAATAATGATATGCTAACTTCGTCAGTAGCATCTACTTCTTCCTAATAAGCTCTGTCAACCACAGGTGCATCTATTATATGTCGAGCTTTGGTTTTTCAAACTGCCGACCAATCAGATCTTGGCCTCTTACTCCCTGGATATGATGCATAATACACTTGGCTAGCTTGTTGAGCTAGAACAAATGGATCATAGTTGGCATAGCTCCTTTTGTGGTTAATTTCTACAAGATTATACTGCGGATGTACCCTGGTACCACGATTCAATGTTTGATCAAACCAGTGACATTTAAAAAGAACGCTTTGCTGTGGATTACCAAGAAATTGCACTTCAATAATCTCATTTAACACTCCATAGTAATCAGGTCCTGATGCGTCATTTCCAATCCCTTTCACGCATACACCACTATTCATTGTTTTCTTTCCCTCTGCATAATCATTAGTGTGAAATCGATAACCATTAACTATGTACCCACTATATGATTTCACTAGCCTTGACAGACCCTAAGCAAAGTTTCTCAAGCATTCATTTGTAACCATATTTTCTGAATCTTGTACCTAAAAAACATTAAACAAGTTAATTTTTTTATTATGAAAGTTATAGCATTACGAAACTCCATTGAATCCCCAATGGAGTTCCAAATGCAAGTTATTAACTTATGTAACTTACATATCCACTAAACCATTCTGCAAATTCAAGGCTGATTCTTCTATTGATTTCTATCTCTGATATAGTTGGAGCCAATCTTAGTAAGTGTGCTGTGAATGCCCTATAATGCATTAGAAGTATGAATATGTCAAAATCATTACGAGGTATCATTTATCGTATAAAATGTATAAAGCAGTAGCTCGTACTCAATGTATGGCTGCACTTCACCACAATTAAGCAAATATAAATTCTTGCTGCAACGAATTCTTCAGAAGTAAGGAACCAAGTTTGAATCCGTCCTATTACCCTTCCTTCAACATTGCAAATTGACAGCCCAGATTCTTGCACCCTCTCTAATCGTTCTCCTTCTTTATTATGCGTCGTATTTGTACGTTTTGTTTGTACATGTGGCTCAAAATAATAAGAGAAGAAAGCGGATGCTTCTTCAACTAGATAAGCATTGTAGATTGACCCTTCAACTCTAGCCTTAGTTTTCACCATGATTTTCAAGTGATGCAATACTTGTCATTTGAAAAAAATTTCAACTTCAGTCACACACGCTTATATCGTACTTGCTATGAAAAGAATTGGATTGAATGATTCAATTACCATTCAAACGGGTACATCCACCTATATTGAATAGGGCCACAAATTCTTTCTTCATAAGTCAAATGAATTAATAGGTGTTCCATTACATCAAAGAATGCAGGTGGAAATATCTTCTCCAACTTACATAACAATAAAGGAATGTCGGACTCCAATTTGGCCATATGAGCTACATTCAACTTAGGAGAGCATTGATCTCGATAAAAAAGGCTTAACTTTGTCAAAACACCCCATACATTAGAAGGGAGAAATTCCTTCAATGCAATGGGAAGTAGTCTCTCCATGAATACGTGACAGTCATGTGATTTCATACCGAATAACTTCAACTCATTCAAATTAGCACATCTTCCAATGTTTGAAGCGTATCTATCTGGGAGTTGCAATCCCCTCAACCATTCAAGTAAAAGTTTCTTTTGTTCTGATGTCAATGAGTAAACAGCTTTAGGTATAGCCACTTTTCCTCCTCCCACATCCAAGGCATGTAGCTCAGGCCTATGGCAATATATTTCTAAGTCACGTCTAGCCTTTAAATTGTCTTTTGATTTACCATTTACCTCCAAAACTGTATTCATGACATTGTCAAATACATTCTTCTGATTGTGCATTACATCAATATTATATCGGACCAAATTAGTACGCCAATACGACAAATCCCAAAAAATACTCCTTTTTGCCCAATTATGAGATATTCCCCTACCATTACTCCTTCAAATTTCTTTGCATGTTTCTGTGATTTTTTCATAGTTAGACAAACTATCCCAGATTTCTTCACTAGCAGGGTATTGCATAGGCTGCAATGTCTCAGAACCTTTATCATTCCTAAAAGATCTCGTATCCCACCTATAAGGATGATCCGATGGTAAGAAACGGCAGTGACAGTCAAACCATGATTGTTTCCCACCATTTTGTAGATGAAAAGACTTTGTATTGCTCATATAATATGGACAAGCCAATCTCCCAGCAGTGCTCCAGCCACTTAACACACCATATACAGGAAAATCATTAATAGTCCACAAAAGTGCCGCCCGTAGTTGGAAGTTTTATTTCTTCGATATGTCATAAGTGGTGACACCTTCAAACCACAATTGGGTTAATTCATCTATCAAGGGTTGTAAATAAACATCCACCTGGTGCGTTAGATTCTTGGGGCCCGGGATAATGATTGTTAAAAACATGACTGGATCCTTCATACACATCCACAGGGGGAGATTATACAGTGTGAGAATGACCGGCCAGGATGAATATTGCTTACCCGACATCCCAAATGGTGAGAATCCATCTGTACATAAACTAAGTTTGATATTCCGTACTTCTTTTGCAAATTCAGGATGCATCCGATCAAAGTGTTGCCATACTTCAGTATCACGAGGGTGACTCATGGTGCCTTTCTCCAATCTACTCTCTCCATGCCATCTCATGTGTTCTGCTGTTGTTTTAGAAGTATACAATCTTTGTAGCCTCGGTGTTATCGGGAAGTAATACATCTTCTTGAATGAAATTTCCTTCCTACTTGTGTTCTTCCCAACATTTTTCTGTGCATAGCGAGGATGGCCACAAAATTTACACTCTCTACAATTCAAGTCATCTTTCCAGTAAAGCATGCATCCATTGATGCATACATCTATTTTTTGTACCGGCAAACCCAACCCAACCACTAATTTTTTCATCTGATAGAAATCATCAGGAATCGTATTACTACTAGGCACAACCTCTTTCATCCTTTGCACAACATCGTTAAAGGCTTTAAGCGAAAGGTTATTTTCAGACTTAATGTTTAATAACCTTGAAGCAAGTGAAAGCTGCGAATGTGTAGTGCATCCATCTCATATAGGAGTCTCTGCAGCATTTAACATATCGTCAAACCTTTGTGCCTCCACATTAGGTGGTTCTTCAAAATGTTCTGCTGATGGAGCTTCAGGGGGAAAGTCAGGTCCTGCTACGTCTAAGACCATTTCGCGAGACAGATTTTCTTGATGTGAATCAACTTCTGGGATTGAGGTAGACACACTTGAGGTATACTCAAATGGCTCACCATGACATGTCCACCGGTAATAATTAGGCACAAATCCAAACTTCCACAAGTGGAGCTTAACTTGTGTTGGATCTAGATACTTTTTATTCTTACATTTTGCACACAGACATCTAATTATGCTTGATATAGCATTTGATAAGGCAAATGTCAAAAAAGCTTTAACCCCTTCCTCAAATTTAATAGTGATCCATTTTACACCTAAAGCATGCCTTCTATACATTTAACTATGATCCTCCATGATGTCTAAACGAGAGAAAAGAACAATCCACTCAATAATTAAAATCAGCCCTTAAACAAAAGGAAGAGAAGTGTAATTACATTTTCCTTTCCATTATCTAACAAAAAGAGGTCCAAAACATAGAATATACAATTGCTATCTTTGGATACAGTTACACCGTCAATATTTACGTTTTATCCTAATTCTACATTTATTTGAGGTGAAAAGTACAATTATTTGAAGAGTGAAAAGAAATGTGGAAATAAATGAGAAAATTTTATATTTGATTAAGATAAATAATATTAAAGCTAATTATATTCTTATTTTACACATTCCAATGGTTAAAATAATAACATTTGATATAGTGAAAAATATTTTATTTATTTTCATTCCATCTGAATTAAATAATATCAAAATAAATCTAGTTTACTTCCTTAATATAAATAAAAGTACCACTTTCCTTCTCCCTTTTTCTTTCGTTCCTCCTTTGTAAACCAAACAAAATATTAATATTCAAAAGTTTCGAATCATATGTTAAACATCTGCAAAACTTTTAATTTTACATAAAAAAAATAAATTTCAGATTTGACAACGTTTGAAATAATTTAATTACATTATATCCTAGTAAACGACTCTAACTTAGAGTCAAATTAAAATGATATTATCACCCAACAAGATTTTAGATTTAATTTTAAAAAAACCACCAAATAATACATTTTTAATTTCTTTAACAATTGCTATCTTTGGATTGGTACTATAAACAAAATACAATTGCTATCTTTGGATTGGTATTATTTTTTAATGATATTATTATTATTATTATTATTATTATTATTATTATTATTATTATTATTATTATTATTATTATTATTATTATTATTATTATTATTAAGCAAAATACACCACCCCAAAATTCTTTACCAACGAACATCCAATGTCAAAAAATAAGTGATTCACATAAAAGGTCTTGTGAATGGCATGCGAGCAAAGTAAATGGTGGCAGATTTTGAAAAAATTTTGACAGAGTCTCCCCTGTAATTGGACATTTTCTAGGCACGAGGCCACCTCAAAATTTGACAATCACAATGCGATTGCAAACAACAAAAATAGATCATTCATTTATAGAAAAAAAAAACAAAAGGAAACTAGGGGTAATCACCCATTACCCAGGAGGAGTAATCAACCATTACTCACGGGGAATCCAATATATGAATTCAACACCAAGGCAAGAAAAAATGTAATGATATATAGAAAAGAATTGTATCGAACATCAGTGTCACTGAATTAAAAGTAACAATTCATTTCCACAATTTCAGTTACGTTTGCCTGCTCTAACAGAAGACTACTCAATATTTTTATGTTGATTTTACTTTCTTCATTTTCCCCAATCAGGTTGAAGGGCAACAGGTAGGAAAAATATACTAGAAGCAGTTAGCATATTACATGAAAATACAATATACACCTATGATACAGAACCAGCCCAAAAAAGTATCAACTCCAGCAGATAAAAATCATTTAAGACATTGCATCTTAAACCAGGGATGTCTTTGAGCAAGGCAGCCCACCATTTAATGAAACCAAATAAGTACCAAAAAGATTACTGAGAGAAAATGATCTTGCAAGTATAGAGTCAGTTCAGCTTCAGACAAAACATAGGTAAAATGAAAAAAAAAAAAAATTAAGTCTTACAGTTCAGCTTCAGCAGTAGCACCGGAATGGAGCTTGCTGTGGGGTGGGGTACAGCACCAGGGGGAGGCCGGCTAGAGGGGTAAGAGGAGGCGGGGGAGGCATGGGGGGGGAGAAGGCGCTGCGCGGGAGGGGGATGGGGAGCTGCTGGGGAAGACGCTGGCTATGGGCACGGGAAGGGGGGTGGGGGGGGAATGGGTAGCAGAAGAAGAAGAAGTGTGAGGAATGAGGAGGGGAAAAAATAAATAAATAAAGGAGGGAGTGGAAATTTTCATAGTTTAGGAAATGTTTAGTTTTTTTTTTTTTTTTTTGAATTCCTAGCTAATTGCGATGAAAAAGTAAAACCCTCGCTAATTTCTCACAAATTGATACGAAGAACATTATAAATCGATCTTAACATTATAATTTGCACTATTATTTTTAGTGATCTCAATAATAATAATAATAATAATAATAATAATAATAATAATAATAATAATAATAATAATAATAATAATATTTAAATTATTTTTCTTTATATATTTTATTTTATACACCATTTAACCAAATGGATAGATCAAAAAATTAGACATATGTATATACATAGCTATATAGTATAATATATATTAACATGAAGGAGATGAAGAACATTACAAATCGATCTCTACATTATAATTTTCATCAATTTTTTAGTGATCTAAACAATAATAACGGTATTTGAATTATTTTTCTTTATATATTTTACTTTATACATCACTTAATCAAAGTGATAGATAAAAAAACTAGACATATGTATAAACATACATACATGTTATAATATATATATTAAACTAAAGAGATATTTATATACATTTTATACTACATAAGCATATACATATACTTATATATTAGAGTAAGTATATAACATAATAGAATTATATATATATATATATATATTACAAACCGATCTCTACATTATAATTTTCACTATTATTTTTAGTGATCTCAATAATAATATTTAAATTATTTTTCTTTATATATTTTATTTTATACACCATTTAACCAAATGGATAGATCAAAAAATTAGAGACATGTATATACATAGCTATATAGTATAATATATATTAACATGTAGGAGATGAAGAACATTATAAACCGATCTCTGCATTATAATTTTCATCAATTTCTTAGTGATCTAATCAATAATAACAGTATTTGAATTATTTTTCTTTATATATTTTACTTTATACACTACTTAATCAAAGTGATAGATAAAAAAATTAGACATATGTATATACATACCTACATGTTATAATATATATATTAAACTAAAGAGAAACTTATATATATTGTATACATATACTTATATATTAGAGTAAGTATATAACATAATATAATTAACTATATATATTTACTTATGCAATACATTTGGTGTAAAACATAACATAATTACATATTTAAAATTATAAAAAAAAATGCACAAATTGAGACATGTTATTAAAAGTATTTTAGTAAAATTGTCAAAATACACCACCACACAAACACATAAATAAAAATTTTAAAATTTTAAAAAATATAGATTAAAACCTTATTTTTTCGCAAAACCTTCGTAAATTGCGACGGTTTTGCGAGGGAAGAAGCAAATTCGTCGGAATTAGTGACGGATTTGCAACAAATTTGCGACGAATTAGTGGTTTCAGATTTTTTAAGAAATTAAAAAATTTAAAATTTCAGATTTTTATTTAGAAAAATCATCGCAAAAACCCTCAAAACTTACGAGGGCTTTGTGATGGCTATTCAAATTTTTTGTTATATATATTTTTAAAAAAATAATCGGCCGTCGCAAACCCCTCGCAAATTGTGAGGGTTAAAGGCCGTCACAAAACCGTCGCAAATTGCGAGGGCTTTGCGATGGCCATTCAAATTTCTTTGTTAAATATTTTTTTAAAAATAATTGCGAGGGTTTTGCGACGGTCTTTCAAAAATTTTATTTAAATATTTTATTTAAAAAAACTATCGCAAAACCCTCACAATTTGCAAGGGTTTAAAAGCAGTTGCAAAACCCTCGCAAATTGCAATGGCCTTGCGATGGCCATCCAAAATTATTTTTAAATAAATTTTTAAAAAATAATCCGCTGTCGCAAAACCATTGCAAATTGTGAGGGTTTTGCGATGGAATTTCAAAAAATTTTATTTAAATTTTGTATTTAAAAAAACCAACGCAAAACCCTCGCAATTTGTGAGGTTTTAAGGCCATCGCAAATCCCTCTCAAATTGCGAGGGCTTTGCGATGGCTATTCAAAAAATTTTTTAAATATTTTTTTTAAAAAAAAATTGGCCGTCGCAAAATCCTCGCAAATTGCAAGGGCTTTGCGACGGAATTTCAAAAAAGTTTATTTAAATTTTTTTTTAAAAAAAACCATCGCAAAACCCTGGCAAATTGCGAGGACTTTGCTATGGGTATTCAAAAAATTTTTTAAAAATTTTTTAAAAATAATCAGCCATGGCAAAATCCTCGCAAATTGTGAGGGTTTTGTGATGGAATTCCAAAAAAAAAATTTATTTAAATATTTTATTTAAGAAAACCATCGCAAAACCCTCGCAATTTGTGAGGGTTTAAGGCCGTCGCAAAACCCTCGCAAATTGCGAGGGCTTTGCGATGGCCTTTCAATTTTTTTAAATATTATATTTTAAAAATAATTGGCCGTCGCAAATCCCTCTCAATTTGTGAGGGCTTTGTGACGGACTTTCAAATTTTTTTAAAATATTTTTTATTAAAAATATTCGACCGTCGCAAACCTTCACAAATTTTGAGGTTTTTGCGGTGGTCTAATAAATGTCCGTCACAAAATCCTCACAAATTGCGAGTGTTTTGCAACGGACATTCAATAAAATTTATTTAATATATTTTTCCAAAAAAGAAAACCATCGCAAAATTGCGAGGGTTTTGCGACGACCATTTTTATTTTTGTATTTTTTAAAATTATCAAAAATACATCGCAAAACCCTCTCAAATTGAGAGGGTTTTGCGAGGGCTATTTTGGCCGTCGAAAATTGCAACGATTTTGGTCAACACGCGGGTTTATGGATAATTATCGCAAAACTATCGCTAATTAGCGACGGTACTATAGCCTCGCAAAAAAACCGTCGCAAAAAGTGATTTTTCCTATAGTGTTTGTCATCTTAAGCTAAGTATCCCCACAGATAAAAGTCCGTCCTTGCTACTATTGTAATCCAAGCGCACACAAAAGCACCAAATACGGGACATAGAACAAAGTCAAAAAAGAGGGGGGAAAATTCTCAAATGTCAAAGTAACTAGAAATTCTATTATGGATCCAGTCATGTGGATGGGACTATGTGTATTAGAGAGTTGTATCGTATACAATATAAGTTGCACAGTATAATTTTCCAATGCATACGATCTACATATCCATAATTCATGCAAGAATTTCCGTAAGTAACTAATCAAGTACTTCTGCACAATCAAAACAAAATGGAAAGAATCTAAAACTACATCAAACGACATACCGCCTGAAAGAGCAAAGAATCTAAAACCCAAAAAGATTTGGTATATATGAGTGGAAATTCTTGTATGAACTTGATCCACGTAGATTAGGTGCATGAGCATGTTGTACTCCATGCAATTCAAGTTATATTGTACAACCTATTAATGCATCCGGTCCACATGAACTCGGTCCATACAAGAATGTCTCATATATGAGAGCATATAAATGTGTAAATCAAATCACTATCAAAGTCAAATAGCACGTGCAAAATAAAAATTTGATCATATTCACGGATAAATCAGTTCAATTTTTGACAACAAATTGACAATTTCTAATTTATCTTTATACATAATAAAAGTATGTATAACACTCGGAAAAAAAAAATCCTTGCATAAAAAATTCAGGCCCGTGCCATCCATAACAAGACCAACGCCAGTTTTAGGACAGAAAACTCCATTTCCACATGGAAATATGAAGACACTGAGATCATTCACCAAACATCATTTACATCAATCTTATTTTCTTTTTTTCTTTTCACCCACCCTTCTTCCTCAGCTCCAACTAATATAATCTTAACCCCTTAGCAGGCCTCAACCGGTGGTGTGATTCTTGATGGTCAAATTAATTAGCCTAGTAAAGGAGGAGAGAGTTTCTTTGATGGAATAAAATCTATGTGGACAATACTCTTAGGTCTCTAACCTAATTATATATACATATGTGACCTCCATCAGTTGTGCGTTATTCTGATAGTAATATATATGCTAGAAGACCTAAATAAAAAAGTGTTGTGGTAGGTTTAACAAGGTGATGGGTGTTGATCAAAGAATGTCGTGAAGTCAAGTATTCTATAAGTATTCTATATAATTTGATATAGTTAACATGTTTTTTTTTTCTTCTTTTTTACTTATTTATTTTTTATTTTGTTTTGAATTTGAATAATTAAAGGTATATGCGTGAGATACAATCTATTTCTTAATATATTTCTTTCAACTATCCCACTATAAAATTTCACGATCCCATTTTATAATACCTTGGAAGCTAATGAAACTATTTTCGTAAAATTTAATTGTTCCATTGCAAATCCGTTGGTAATACTGAAGGATTAGCAACGGACATCTAAATTTGAGATGGCATTTTTTTTTTAATTATTCATTAGCTCTAATTCAATTGAAAGCCATTGCCAATCCGTCACTAATTTGCGATGGCCTTTTTTCATATTTAATTAATGCTAAAAAATAAAAGTGCCATCACAATTAGAGAGAGATTTGTGACAGACTTTCGAAATTTAAAAATAAATTTATTTTTTAAAAAAATTGAAGAATAAGCCCTTGCAAATCCGTTTCAATTTTTGATGGCTATCCAAAATTTAAAAATAAATTTATTTTTTAAAATTTTTTAAAAAAAGCCCTCGCAAATCTATTGCAAATTTGCAAGGGATTTGTGACGGCCATAAAAAATTTAAAAATAAATTTATTTTTTAAAATTGAAAAAATAAGACCTTGCAAATCCGTCGCAAATTAATGAGGGATTTGCAACGCCCATAAAAATTTAGAAATAAATTGTTTTTTTTAAATTGAAAAAAATAAGCCGTGACAAATCCGTTGCTAATTAGCGAATTTGTTAATTTAATTACTTATTATCTAATTAATAGTATATAATTAGCAAATTCATTGCTAATTGAGAATTTGATATGTATATATATTTAATATATGTACATATATTAATATAATATTAATATAACATTTTTATATACATACATATATATATATATACATACATATCTATTTATATATGTGTGTGTGTGTGTGTTAATATACTTTTTATTATATATATAAATATATATACATACATATATATTTATTTATGTTAGTATGTGTGTGTATGTATATATACGTATTAATATATATACATTTATATAATATATATTCATATATTTATATATTTATACAAATTAATATATATACATTTAATTGCGACAAATACACATATATCATATTCATACATATATATACTTAATAATATCATATTTATATTATATATAAATATTTCAATTTAATAATGTATTTTCACGTATGTTGCTCCTTCAACACACACACACATATAATTAAAATTAAAATTTTGTTTTAATGAAATTTTGAGATTATTGACAAATTTGCGAGGGATCAGGGTTTCATTCTCGCAAATTCGTCACAATTAGTGAGGGATTTGCGACGGCCATTCAAAATTAAAATATTATTTTTTAAAATATTGAAAAAAGAAGCCATCGCAAATCCATCGTAATTAGCAAAGGATTTGCAATGACCATCTAAAATTTAAAAATAAATTTAATTTTTTTTAATTAAAAATAAACCCTCGCAAATTCCTTGCTAATTCCGACGGATTTGCCCGGGCTTATTTTTTCAAAAAAAATTATTTTTAAAATTTAAAAATAAATTTAATTTTTTAATTAAAAATAAACCCTTGCAAATCCGTCGCAATTAGCAAGGAATTTGTGACGGGCATCTAAAATTTTAAAATAAATTTATTTTTTAAATATTGAAAAATTAGCCTTCGCAAATCCGTCGCAATTAGCGAGGAATTTGTTATGATCATCCAAAATTTAAAAATAAATATATTTTTTTAAATCTTGAAAAATTAGCTGTCGTAAATCCATAGGTAATTAGCAACGGATTTGTGATGAAAAATTGGGTCATTGCAGATCCGTCGCTAATTCACAAAAAAAAAAAATTACTATATAGTTAATATATAGTATAATAAACCACCAAAACATAAATAGCTTAGTGGTGGAACACGTGTTCCCCCACAACAAGGACGCAGGTTCCAGCCCCGCATCCGACATAACTCATAATATTCTTGGTGGGGTGGGGCAGGTTGCGGAATAGGTTCTTGTCGGGGCGGGTGGGCCGATGGCAGGAGGGCCGGGGAGCTAATTAATTAAATTTTTTAATAAAAATTTTTAATCACCACAAATCCGTTGCTAAATTAATTGATTTTTTTTAATTTTAAAAATTTTTGCTGTTGCAAATCTGTCGCTAAATTAATTAATTTTTAAAAAAAATATTTTTGGCTGACACAAATCCGTTGCTAAATTAATTAATTTTTTTGTAATTCAAAAAAAAATTTTCCATCATAAATTAGTTGCTAAATTAATTAATTAATTTTTAAAATAAAAATTTTTGGCATTTGCAAATCCATTGTTAAATTAATTAATTTTTTGTAAATAAAAAACTTTTTTGCCGTCGCAAATTCGTTGCTAAATTAATTAATTTTTTTTAAAATAAATTTTTTTTGCCTTCGCAAATCCGTCGCTATTTGCGATGGATTTTCATTACATCGCAAATTGCAACGCTCATTTTAGCAATGAACATAATCAGCCGCTAATCCTTCACTAAAGGAGATTAGCGATGGATTTGGCCGTCACTAATTTGATTTTTTTTCTTGTAGTGTACAAACTTGTTGGAGTAAGATCCTTACCACAAAGTGAAATCTTATATGTCATATTCCTAGACAATTTGATATTAATCAACTTTTAGATAATTAAGTTGATTATTTTGGTCAGAATTCATGATACCATTAACAAAATTTTTTATTTATTTCGTCATTATTTAGAATTAGCCATAACATCTTATCTATTTGACGATAAAGATTTTAATGACGTGAAGTTTAGAGTGATTAAATACTGACATCTGTGAAGAAATCTATCTTGGATATTTGGCTCATTACAGGATTTGCTAATATATGGTTAGCTCATTTTAGAATGTAATTTACATTGCCAATTTATGTAAGATTTTCGAACGTTAAGATTTTGCCAATCTATCTCAATATTTTCCTTTTTCGTCATTTAAAAAAGAAATGCCTTGGATTGAGGACTGGAAACATAACCAATCAAAGAAGTGTAATTTGGTCAAGAGAAAGGGCAACGAAGGACAAAGTTGTACTTTAATTAACCGGGGAGGTGCATTATAGAGTGCTTTAATCACTTACCTAATCCTTACCCTTAAATGGATAGGTCATCCTTTGTATATCAATATAGGTCGTTAACCCTTGGCCTTCTATATTCATTACTCTCCTTCTTAATTCAGAGCGAAAAGAAAGAGAAGATTGAAGAAATTATAGATACAGTTGGAATTGGATATCACTTCATGCCGACGGATCAGGAAATTCTATGCTACTTGACGAAGAAGTCGAGGGGAGAACCTCTCCCTACCAACGCAATTTTGGAGGATAGAAGTCTTTATGGGAAGACTGCAACGCCGTGGGAGGTTTTCTTCTAGGATGATGGCTGGGAAATTGACGCGCAAAGGTAGAAAGTCATATATGCGTTCTCACGATTATCTGCAACTTCAAAGAACATCTCAAGAACTACGAAGAACGACGTGTCAAGAACTGCCGGATTCGGGGTGTGGTCTGGACAAACAGCAGGCAAAGAGATACTGAACAACAAGGGTCAACTGATTGGGCGAAAGAAGATGTTCACCTTTGTAGTTAAGGACGGTTCTTCGGAGAGGGGGCACTGGATCATGCATGAGTATTCCTTGGACGGTGTTTCATTAGATTATGAGATTATAAGAGAGAAAAGGGATTATGTTGTTTGCCGAGTAACATTGGACGAGTCCAAGAGTCGGGGAGACAGCTCTGTCAGAGGTTGTGAAAACCTTGGAGAAAACCCTAGGGTTCAAGTTTCGGGGCGTAGGAGGGTTGACTGTAAGAGAAAGTCTGAATCTGTGGCCGAGGAAGAAGTGCGACCTTCACAAGGCACAAAGGTTGAGAACTACTCCTGTCCTGGATTCCATAATAGTCCTCAAGATTCAGCACCAGCTGTCGATAATTGGCCTCAAGAATCCGTACCAGCTGAATTCTAGGAACAAGAAGATCATCCTAAGCGGCATTCTGATCAAAATGATTTTAACGTTGCTGCAATTAGACAGATGGAAACTCGGTTATTGGGGAATTCCGATGATGATTCTTGGCTTGGCTTTGGGGAAGAAGCCGCCAACAGTGGCGGTTGTAGTGGAAGTTCAAGTGGCTCTCGGAAGATGTGGATATGACCTCACATGTATTGAAAAATTTGGACTCGTATACTTGGGATTGCAGAAGACAGAGAGTTGCGGAAGCACGCCTCGGAAGGGTATCCTGATCTAGTAAAATTTATCGAGACTGAGCTAACAAGTGACCCAGAAGGCTTGATTCGAGAATCGGACTCCTGTTCAAATGCTGGGCTTGTGGGATTATTTCTTAGCTGGATCAAGAAACAGGATTCTTTGATTAGTTTGAGTATTCCGTTTTCAGTTCACATGTGTATTAATTATTCTTGTGGATAAAACTGATTCCTACTACAGATAATTGTTGTTGTTATACATGTTATTATATATAATTTCATCTAAGTTTTATTCAATGTTGTATCTGTTTTCTGTTAATTGTCTGTTATTGTCGTATGCTAATCAAATCAGCCTTTGGCTTTTGCAGATTCAAAAGAATGTTGATTAGGATTCGCATAAATTTATTTGCATTAATTTTGATTCTAATTTCCTCCCTAATTAAAGAAACAGGCACAAACAAAAGATGCTAATGGGAATTAGGTTTACTTTGAACTTGAATTGGTAGTTTAACATCTTATATAATTGTTGTTTTTGGTAGAATAAATGTTCTCAGGTTTTAGTGTACGGATTGGATTTTTTTTTTCTCCCTCTTTTTCTTTATAAGTGTATTCATTCTGGTTTAATTTGCTCTATTTTGGTTTTTTATGTTTGCTTCGTGGATTCTTGTTTTGCTTACCCTTTCTTCTTCATCATTTTATTGTATGTTCTTCATGATTGGAATTTGATTTTCCTGGTAACCTTTTTTTATCTCACTTTTTCCTGTGTTGGCAGAAGAGAAATTAACTTCAAAATTCCTTTAAACTGGGGACGTACAAAAGAAATTGTCAAAGCACCCCCTCAAACCACACCCTCATCAAGCTCTGGTCTGAGTTTTTAATTTTCCTAATGCGCACTTAGTGTATCCATATTTATGTAACAGTAAGGATTTTTTTTTTTTTTTTAGTAATTGAAAGTTTATTTTTTCCCAGCAATTACTAACACTACTTAGAAAGTGCACAAAAATTAAAATGTGAGGTATTACTGGATCTCAAGTTACACTTACATATACAATTATCTAATGATGCTAAAATTTACTAATATATAAAAATTATTTTTTTTAAAACTATAACTTATTTACAAAACAATATAACTTATTTATGTCAAAGTCAATAACTAGATTGACATCATTGAAAAAGGCACATCATAGTCTTGTCTTTCATACACCTAGCTACACTTGTTTCTGCACATAGATGCACTTGTTTCTACACAGTGTCTTCGTTGATAAATCAGCAATTTCAGTTTCTCAGAGATCTTCACAACTTAGCAGAAACAGAAATGATTTGATTCCCCCTAATATAGGAAGCTCTTCCAAGGGGAAACATACTACACTGCAACAGAAAGGAACAACCCAATGACAACCAATTAAGATCCTCATAAGGCTCCACCTGATGAAGCCCTACAACTTAGCAGTTAAACTATCAAAGGAAACGGTTAACTCATCTTATGACTGATTCTTTAATAGAAGATCGACCTCCTGATCTGCAGGAGGATCAGAGACAGTCTTAAAACACTAGGAAAAGCCTCAGTCCCTAATTGATAAAGTTAAAGTCTAAAGACTAAAATATGAAGACTACATCATGAAAATTGAAGTTTGAATTTATTAACAGAGTTAATTAGAATTTGTTTTTACATGATATTTCATTATAATTTGGACTAAATAAAAAATAATTATAATTCAATAAATATCTAACATATTAATTTTTGTACTCTACTTGATTATAACTTGAATTAAACCAAAAAGCTACAATAATTAGATAGTTGTTATGAATATATTAGTGGAAGCTCCACTAATTAGTGGAAACTCCACTAATTATGGATTTTTGTGAACTATTAGGGAATTAGTGGAAGCTCCACTAATTATGAATTTTTATGGATGTCCACCATTTTTTGGAGACACCACTAATTAAGATTAGTGGAAGATGATGCATTCCACTAATTAAGAGCTCCATAAATAGAGCTATTCTCTAAGCTTGAAATACACCATCATTTTGCAAAAAGAATTGTGAGAGAAAATTGTGAAAGAAAAGAAAGAAAGAAGTTTGAAGAAATTCTTGTGTAAAGAATAGTTAGAGTTTTCTTAGTGTGTAGTGTGTAAATTTTATTCTAACACTACCTTCTTAGTGTGTAGTGTGTAGATTTTATTCTAACACTATCCAATTTTTATAATACGTTATCAGCACGAGTCTCTGCCATTATCAAAGTCAGAAGACAAGTACGCATTTATTGATCCCTATGGCTAGCCTTACTAAACTTGAATTTATAGCCCTTGATATTTTTGGAAAAAAATTATATGTCATGGGTTCTCGATATAGAAATGCATCCAAATGCTGAAAAGAAAGATTTGACCACTTGAAGATGGTCGTACTACCAACTACACGGTATGAATGATTGCACCTGAAGTTGCAAGATTTTAAAACCGTAAATGAATATAGCTCCGCGATGTATAAAATTACATCTCAATTAAAATTATGCGGAGAAAAATATATTGGAAAAGACATTCTCCACCTTTCATGTCTTGAATATTGTCCTGCAGCAACAATATCGAGAAAAAGGGTTTACACAGATTTACTTACTTCCCTCCTCATTGCAAAGAAAAATAATGAGTTATTATTGAGAAATCATAAAGCCAGACGAACTAGCTCAACAGCACTCCTAGAAGTGAATGTTGTTAGCTCCAGTAGAAGCCATCGTTATAGTCATAGTTGTGGCAGTGGCCATGGTTATGGTCATGGACACACTCGATATTTCCCTTAGCACAGAGAAATACTGGCCACCTGAAATGGAACAGAAAAGATAATAAGGGAAAAGGATATTTCCATTAATAATAAGCATCACATCTTTGAGATGTTACATTCGGATGTCAATATATATTCCTGCTAACAGTTCAGGGAAAAAAAATCTATCTCATCTTGATCATAAGTTTGGTGTTCACTTGCATTTCCTTCATTCATCTCATTGGTATTCACATGAACTTGAAGATGCATGCTTGTAGTTGCTCTTTTTCAATATAGCTGACAAATTTAGGATGAATGTTTGTAGTTGTGCTTTTTCCATGTTTGCATTAGAGAAAGACAAACAGGCAACAATTATAGACTTTAGTTCCTCTTCCTCGGCATCCTTCTCCCTTAGGCCAGTATCTAGACTAGCAGCAGAATTAACTGTGAAGTTACTGCGCAATGAGTCTTGGGATTTTCTCATCACCTTAAGTTTCTTATTATATTTGGCCTTGAAGCATGCTTGTCTCAATTTCTGTGTTTGGTCCTTCAACCGCATATCAGGACTTTCTTCCACCAACTTCTTCTCACATTCCAGTATCTCAATGGCTTCTCTTAACTTCTTCTCAGCCGTATGTCCTCCTTCATCTTTATCTTGCTCCTGTAAATCGATGTGATATCATCAGTGGAGATACATTCATTCCAGTCATTATTTACTTATAAATCTTTCATAGTTTCATATTTGCAAGTGTGTGAGAGAGACAACCAGAATATTCTTGATTAGAGTCTCCAAGCTCATCAACTTCGTGTAAGGCCATCGACGAATTCCCAACTCCCTACATCTGTTCTTGAAGGGGGTTAAGCCAATATTCAATTCTTTGGCAGTGCTCTTGATTGGCAGGTAAAAGTACTGTGAAATGGTTTCTTTTGATAATGTCTTGGAGCTATTGCCCTTCTCCTCCCTCTGCCTCCTAATCCCCTCATTCTCCATAGAAATTTCGTCTGCAATAATATCTTGAACTTCAATATTATGCATTTCATGGGTCCTCACTCCGAATTCGTTGCCAAGACCACTCATTATTTCTCCTAGAAAAGGGGGAAAAATCAATAAAGGTAACACTATGCAAAATCCATATTTGAATGTATGATAACCCGGAACTATATTTTGGCTTTGTTCAAAATCCATTAGGGAGTAGAAAGGATCATGCACAAGCATATCCTCATTCAGAGGAATAGCATCAAAAGCAGTCTCTTGAATGGGTAGATCAAATTAAAAATCCAAAGCAACATGTTCAGAACTACCACTGATTTACATCACAACAAACCAAAAGAGAGTTTAATTTCATTATTAAGCACACTAAAAAAAAAAAAAAAAGGAAGCCCTTAAAGGTATCTCACCTGAAATTAGGCGGAAGCGGTTAGCTTAGAAAATTAGGCGGAAGCGGTTGGCTTGGAAAGGAAAATACATCAAAATCTACTGTGTTAGACCTGAAATTAGGCAGAAGCGGTTGGCTTGGAAAGGAAAACATATCAAAATTTTCTACATTAGAAACCAAGTCAAAATTTGACCATGTCTCAAATGAATTACGAGTTTCCATATTTGCTTTGTGGTTTTTATTTTTTTATATTTATTAATGACTGATGACTGAGATATATATATATATATATATATATCGTACGAGGAAGAAGAAGAGGTAGATGATAGGTGGAGGGATGGAGGAGAAGAAAAGATAAGGAGGAAGGGGAAAAGATGGTACTAGGAAGAGTGAAAAAAGAGATTTTTATAATAGATTTCTTGGTATTTCCTACTTGTCATCATGTTCTTACATTTCTTTTTCTTTTCCCTTATTCTCTTGTGAAACCATTATTCCCTAAATTAGGGGGAGAACAGAAACAGTATAAGAAAGATCTTGATTGGACAACATCATTAAATTATCTTGATCCGCGTACAAGCGTGTATGAACTTAAAGTGCAAAAGATAATTCATTTATAAAGCATTGCAAATCAAATGCCAGATGCTTTTGTTGACTCCAGAAGAGTAACAAAATCGCATATTTCGGCTATAAATGCTCCTATTCAAATTGAAGTTCCAGCAGAACAAAAGATTATACCTATAGCTGCTGAGCCAAAAGCATGCCAGAAGCATGGCTGACCTCTTGGTTCTAAAGATAAAAATCCTCGAAAGAAGAGATGATTAAATGATCCAAATAATCATATTGAAGAAAAAAAAATGATAAAGACCAAGAGAAAACTGATGACAAAGAACTAGAAGTTGATGAAAGTAACACTGAAATTTCTATCAATTATACCACTTCCGGTAGAAGCTGGAATCGGATAGAAATAATTATTGATGATATGTTTACATATAATATATCTCATGATATTATACAGGATAATAATGATCCTGAATCAATATCAGTTGATGAATGTCGGCATAAAAAATATTGGCTACAATGGAAAGATGCGATTCATTCGGAGTTAAATGCACTAACACAACATGAAGTCTTCGGACCTGTAGTCCGAACATTAGAAGGTGTAAAACATGTTGGCTACAAATGGATATTTGTGCGAAAGCGCAATAAAAATAATGAAATCGTACGATATAAAGCACGGTTAGTAGCCCAAGGTTTTTTTCACAAAGACCAGGTATGGATTATGATGAAACTTATTCTCCTATTGTTGATGCTATTACACTTCGATATCTTATCAGTTTGGCAGTACATGAAAAGATAGATATGCGCCTATTAGATGTTGTCACTGCTTACTTGTATGGAAATTTAGAAAATGATGTTTACATGAAAATCCCTAAAGGATTTCACATGACCGAAGCATATAAACATTATTCTCATGAAAATTACTCCATCAAGTTGCAGAAATCATTATATGGCCTGATGCAATCTAGGCGCATGTGATTCAATCATCTTAGTGAATATTTATTGAAAGCGGGATTTAAAAATGACCAGGTATATCCATGTGTTTTTATTAAGAAATCTGGTTCTAAATTTTTGATATATGTTGATGATATTAATCTTATAGGAACTCCTGAAGAGCTCCAAGAAACAATTGATTATTCGACATCAAGGATGTTGGTAAAATTACATCTTGCCTTGGTTTACAAATTGAACATTTGGCAAGTTTCATCAATCAACATATACCGCAAAAGTTCTAAAAAGATTTTACAGGGACAAAGCACATCCATTGAGTATTCCAATGATCGTCCAGTCATTAGATGTGAAGAAAGATTCTAACCTCAAGAAGATGATGAAGAACTCCTTAGTCCTGAAGTACCATATCTTAGTGCAATTGGAGCATTGATGTATTTTGCTAACAATACACGACCTGATATTGCCTTTGCTGTCAATTTATTAGCAAGATTTAGTTCTTCACCAACACAACAACATTGGAATGGAATTAAACAAGTCCTTCGATATCTCCAAGCAGCTACTTCTTCAAATCATGCTAAAAGTATAGCCATTCATGAAGCAAGTAGAGAATGTGTATGGTTACGATCAATGATTCATGATATTCGAGAAAGTTGTGGATTATCATCTATCAGAGATATTCCAACTCCTCTTTATGAAGACAATACAGCTTTCATAGCTCAATTACGAGGAGGATATATTAAAGGAGATTTGACAAAATATATTTCACCAAAATTCTTCTTTACTCATGAACTCCAGAAGAAAGGTGAAATTGATGTGCTACAAATTCAGTCATGTGACAACCTCGCAGATATTTTCACAAAGACTTTACTAACTGCAACATTTGAGAAGTTGAGATATAAAATTGGTATGTATCGGTTCAAAGATTTTAAGGAATCATCTCATCAGGGGGAGTAATAAACAGACATATAGAATAGTGTACTCTTTTCCTTTCACTTGATTTTTTCCCACTGGGTTTTTATCTAGTAAGGTTTTAACGAGGCATATTCTTTATGTCATGGATGGACATCTAATGGGGAGTGTTATGAATATATTAGTGGAAGCTCCACTAATTATGGATTTTTGTGAACTATTAGGGAATTAGTGGAAGCTCCACTAATTATGGATTTTTTCTGGATGTCCACCATTTTTTGGAGACACCACTAATTAAGATTAGTGGAAGATGATGTATTCCACTAATTAAGAGCTCTATAAATAGAGCTATTCTCTAAGCTTGAAATACACCATCAATTTGTAAAAAGAATTGTGAGAGAAAACTGTAAAAGAAAAGAAAGAGAGAAGTTTGAAAAAAATTCTTGTGTAAAGAATAGTTAGAGTTTTCTTAGTGTGTAGTGTGTAAATTTTATTCTAACACTACTTTCTTAGTTTGTAGTGTGTAGATTTTATTCTAACACTACCTAAATTTTATAACAATAGCATTAAATATATTTAGTTTTCAAACTTAAATTTTTTAATAATATTTCAATATTAATTAATTAATTAAGTAATAATAATAATCATGTTAAAGTTTATATTAGTATTTCAATGCTTCTTAATTAATTAAGTGATAATAAGAATATGTTTTCAATTGTATTGAAACAATTAACCACTTAACATCAATGCTTAATTATCTGACACTTAACTAATAAGTTAATTAATTTTAAATATCTAATTAAATTATTAAAAATGTCCTTATTTAATTAATATTGAGTGATTCTGATCATAAAATTAAACTGAATCATGAATAGAAACAATAGAAATGAAACTATTTTTTTTAGAAAATGTGTTTTCACCACAGACGTGTATGTTTTCATTTTAGAAAGTCATGCTCATATTCATGCATAAATCAGTTCAAGTTTCCATAAGAAATTGGCAATGTATCATTTATCTTAACCACAGACAAATTTTTTTCTTTTTCTTTTTTTTGGGGGGGGGGGTGTTGGTTGAGGTTTAAAATTTTCAAAAATTTTAAAAATTTTATTGAATTTTTATATTTCACCACCCTAAAAAATTTTCAAAAATTTTAATAGTATTCTCTTAATATAACTTTGCCCCTCTCCTGGTTCTGTCCCTGTCTTTATCATCAATAAAAGAAAGAACATCCAGATTGTACAACACTCAAAAACATAAAAATCTTTCTACTAAAAGGGTTTTTCTTTTCTTCGAAAATTCAAGCGCGCGCCATCCCTAACAAGACCAATGCCAGTTTTAGGAAAGAAAACTTCACTTCCATGTGAAAATTTGAAGACAGAGAATATATTCACCAAACATCATTTCCATAAATCTTATTACCTACCCTTCTTCCTCAGCTCAAACTACTTAAAGTTTAACTCTCTCTTAACCCCTTAGCAGGCCTCAACTGGTGGTGTTCTTAAAACCTTGTAAGGGAGAAGTGAGTTTCTTTGATGGATCGGTATAAAATCTGTAGATGTACGATATTCTTAGATCCTATATAATAAATATGTGTGTGTGTGTGTGTGTGTGTGTGTGTGTGTGTGTCTAATAAGTATAGGCTTGAAGTACCAAAGAGAAAATTGTTGTTATAAGTCAACTGGGTGATGGGTGTTGATCAAAGAATTTCATGAAGTCAAATATTTTGTAATTACTTGAATAATTATGATTAAAAATACGTTTCCAAATTATTCTCACTAATATATATGTATATATATATATATATATATATATATATCTTAGCTTATGTCTACTAAGGTATTCTTTCATGTGATATCAGAGCCTATTTTAGTCAAATTATTTCAATATACATGCCAAATTATTTTGGTATATGCATATTGATTTTGTCTTAACTGGTAGACCCATTGATTATGGCATAACTTTTATAATATATTTATCTTGTCCAGTTTCCAAGTATAAAATCTGTAAATTTAGAGTTAGCTAAAACTGTCGTTTTGCTACGGAAAAAAAAAGTCACAAATTGTGATGATTTTGCGAAGGCAAAACGATGACCAATTTATTGTCAAACTTCGACGCGATAGAAAATTTGCTACGATTTTGCAACGAAAGGCATAAACAGCCATCACAAAATCATTGTAAATTCTGAGGACTTTGCAAGGGTTTTTGAATTCAATATTTACTTAAAAGATAACTAACTCTCGCAAAACCGTTACAATTTGTGAGGATTTTGCGATGACACTAAACACTACAAGAAATCTGCCAAGTTGCCAAGGACAAATCCGTGGCAAATCCGTAGCTAAACTGGAATTTGCCATGGAAAAGGTCTGTGGCAAAAACCTTCGGGGCTATATATTTTTTTGCCACAGAAAACGAAGGCTAAGTATTTTTTTTGCCACGAAAATATTTTCCATGGTAATTTACCACGGATTTGTCACGGATTGTTCAAGTTGATATCACATTAGGGGAGAAATATTGTGAGGGAATCGTGACAAATCCGTGGCAATCTGTCACGGACGATTCTAAGTAGGTACCGTACGTGGCAAATCCCTGTCAATCTGCCACGAACTGTTTCTCAAGCAAGTACCATCCGTGACAAATTGCAAAGGATTTGCCACGAAAACAATATGGAATATAGGTTGTCCGTGGCAATCTGCCACGGACATTTCTCAAGCAAGTATAGTCCATGATAGATTGTCACAAAATTGCCACAGATGTTTTTCAAGTAGGTACGATCTGTGGTAAATCTGTGGCAGATTGGCACGAAATTGCCACGGATGTTTCTCAATTAGGTACCATCCGTGGGAATTTGCCACGAATTTACCACGGACATTTCTCAAGTAGGTACAATCCATAACAAATCTGTGTCAGATTGCCACATAATTGCAAAGGATGTTTCTCAAGTAGGTACCATCTGTGGCAAATACGTGGCAATTGGCCACGGACATTACTTAAGAAGGTACAGTTCGTGGCAAATCCGTAGCAATTTGCCACAGAATTGCCTCGGAAGTTTCTCAAGCAGGTACCATCCGTGGTAAATCTATGACAATCTGATACGGATTTGCCCCGAACATTTCTCAAGCAGGTACAGTCCATGGCAAATCCGTGGCAGATTGCCACGAAATTTGCCATGGATGTTTCTCAAACAAGCACGATCCATGGCAGATTGCCACGAATTTGCCATATAAATTTTTAAATAGGTGCAGTTCGTGACAAATCCGTGGCAAATTGCTACGAAACTGCCACGAATGTTTCTCAAGCAGGTACCATCCGTGACAAATTGCAAAGGATTTGCCACGGTATGTGTAATTTGGTCAAGAGAAAGGGCAACGAAGGACAAAGCTGTACATTAATTAACCGGGGAGGTGCATTATAGAGTGCTTTAATCACTTACCTAATCCTTACCCTTAAATGGATAGGTCATCCTTTATATATAAATATAGGTCGTTAACCCTTGCCTTCTATATTCATTACTCTCCTTCTGAATTCAGAGCGAAAAGAAAGAGAAGATTGGAGAAATTATGGATACAGTTGGAATTGGATATCACTTCATGCCGACGGATCAGGAAATTCTATGCTACTTGACGAAGAAGTCGAGGGGAGAACCTCTCCCTACCAACGCAGTTTTGGAGGATAGAAGTCTTTATGGGAAGACTGCAACGCCGTGGGAGGTTTTCTTCGAGGATGATGGCTGGGAAATTGACGCGCAAAGGAAGAAAGTCATATATGCGTTCGCACGGTTATCTGCAACTTCAAAGAACATCTCAAGAACTACCAAGAACGTGTCAAGAACTGCCGGATGCGGGGTGTGGTCTGGACAAACAGCAGGCAAAGAGATACTGAACAACAAGGGTCAACTGATTGGGCGTAAGAAGATGTTCACCTTTGTAGTTAAGGACGGTTCTTCGGAGAGGGGGCACTGGATCATGCATGAGTATTCCTTGGACGGTGTTTCATTAGATGATGAGATTATAAGAGGGAAAAGGGATTATGTTGTTTGCCGAGTAACATTGGACGAGTCCAAGAGTCGTGGAGACAGCTCTGTCAGAGGTCGTGAAAACCTTGGAGAAAACCCTAGGGTTCAAGTCTTGGGGCGTAGAAGGGTTGACTGTAAGAGAAAGTCTGAATCTGTGCCCGAGGAAGAAGTGCGACCTTCACAACGCACAAAGGTTGAGAACTACCCCTGTCTGGGAATCCATAATAGTCCTCAAGATTCAGTACCAGCTGAATTCTTGGAACAAGAAGATCATCCTAAGCGGCTTTCTGATCAAAATGATTTTAACGTTGCTGCAATTAGACAGATGGAAACTCGGTTATTGGGGAATTCGGATGATGATTCTTGGCTTGGCTTTGGGGAAGAAGCCGCCAACAGTGGCGGTTGTAGTGGAGGTTCAAGTGGCTCGGAAGATGTGGATATGACCTCTCATGTATTGAAAAATTTGGACTCGTATACTTGGGGGGGCATGCTTGGTATTGCAGAAGACAGTGAGTTAAGGAAGCACGACCCAGAAGGGTAGTCTGATCTAGTAAAATTTATCGAGACTGAGCTAACAAGTGATGCAGAAGGCTTGATTCGAGAATCGGACTCCTGTTCTCATATGCTGGGCTAGTGGGATTATTGCGTCTTAGCTGGATCAAGAAATAGGATTCTTTGATTAGTTTGAGTATTCCGTTTTCAGTTCACATGTTGTATTAATTATTCTTGTGGATAAAACTGATTCCCACTACAGATAATTGTTGTTGTTGTACATGTTATTATATATAATTTCATCTAAGTTTTATCCAATGTTGTGTCAGTTTTCTGTTAATTGTCTGTTATTGTTGTATGCTAATCAAATCAGCCTTTGGCTTTTGCAGATCCAAAAGAATGTTAATTAGGATTCGCATATAAATTTATTTGCATTAATTTTGATTCTAATTTCGTCCTTAATTAAAGAAACAGACAAACTAAAGATGCTAATGGGAATTAGGTTTACTTTGAACTTGAGTTGGTAGTTTAACGTCTTATATAATTGTTGTTTTTGGTAAAATAAATGTTCATTCTGGTTTAATTTTCTCCATTTTGGTTTTTTATGTTTGCTTCGTGGATTCTTGTTTTGTTTACCCTTTTCTTCTTCATCATTTTATTGTATGTTATTCATGATTGGAATTTGATTTTACTGGTAACCTTTTTTTATCCCACTTTTTCCTGTGTTGGCAGAGCAGAAATTAACTTCAAAGTTCCTTTAAACTGGGGACGTACAAAGGAAATTGTCAAAGTACCCCCTCAAACCACACCCTCATCAAGCTCTGGTCTGAGTTTTTAATTTTCCTAATGCGCACTTTAGTGTATCCATATTTATGTAACAGTAAGGATTTGTTTTTTTCCGGCAATTACTAACACTACTTAGAAAGTGCACAAAAATTAAAATGTGAGGTATTAATGGATCTCATGTTACACTTACATATACAATTATCTAGTGACGCTAAAATTTACTAATATATAAAAATATTTTTTTTAAAAAACTATAACTTATTTACAAAACAAAATGACCTTATTTATGTAAAGTCAATAACTAGATTGACATCATTGAAAAAGGCGCGTCATAGTCTTGTCTTTCATACACCAAGCTACACTTGTTTCTACACATAGATGCACTTGTTTCTACACAGTGTCTTCGTTGATAAATCAGCAATTTCAGTTTCTCAGAGATCTTCACAACTTAGCAGAAGCAGAAATGATTTGATTCCCCCTAATATAGGAAGCTTTTCCAAGGAGAAACAGACTGCACTGCAGCAGAAAAGAACAACCCAAAGACAACCAATTAAGATCCTCATAAGGCTCCACCTGATGAAGCCCTACAACTTAGCAGTTAAACTATCAAAGCAAACGGCTCTCTCATCTTATGACTAATTCTTTAACGGAAGATCGACCTCCTAATCTGCAGGATCAGAGACAGTCTTAAAACACTAGGAAAAGCCTCAGTCCCTAATTGATAAAGTTAAAGTCTAAAGACTAAAATATGAAGATTACATCATGAAAATTGATGTTTGGAACTTAACTACTCATATTATCTAACCCTCATTTAATTGGGTTGATACCATGCTTCACTTCTGTTGAATTTTATACTATTAGATTATCATTTTTGGGCTAAAAGTGTATTGTCTTGATTCAAGAACCAAGAAAAAGATGTGTAGTTCTTTGGTTTTCTGGACAGTCTATGGAACTAAACAGAATTTCAATAGTTGAGGAACTAAAGAGGAGAAAAAGAGGAAATTATGCTTTGTGCTAATTGTGCTTTTGCTACTCGCAGTTCCTTTGGGGTCTTGGTGTGTCACCTGATGAAGCAGAGTGCCATGATGTTTATAGATTGGATGAAGAACTCTTGGAAATGGTTCCAAAGCCAGTGTTTTCTCTCTCGCTCACTATAAAACTAAGTACTTCAACTACTACTTCCTTTTTTTTTAGATCTATCTCCTCCGACTACTAGTTGTTGGATGCTTTGATCAATGGGCTTGTTGGTGTCGGTGGTGGCAACATTGCTTAGCTCATCATGTACCTACTTCAAACAATAATTTTCTTTTTAAATTTTCCCCAAGTTGATTCGATTTTGAATTTTTACTTGAATTTTTGTTTGATATTTTCCTCTTATTAGGTGAATACGAGGCAACAAACTGACAGAGATCCCAAGAAGAGGAAGCTTGGGACTATAGGGGAAATGATCCAGGTATTTTCCTTGGGACTTGGTAATTTTCTTAGCGGTTCTATTTTTTGAATTTCAATTTTATGCTTAAATTTGGGTTGGTGATCTTTAGGTTGTAAGGCATGAGGGGTGGGATCGGCTGTACGAAGGCTTGACTTCGTCGCTGCTTGGAACCGCTGCATCTCAGGAGAGCTCATTTTAGTTGCTTTCCTAGTAGTTATTGTTAACGTAATCAGGGTGAAAACTTGCTTTTTCCTCTGACTTTGAATGTTCTTTCTTGTGGATGAACGACCATGGTAGTTACATAAAAAAGTACGTAATGCCGATTGTGGAAAATAAATTCAAATGTTTTATACTAAATATTTATCTTGCATGACATCGAAGGAATTGAATAGGTTGATGAGCACAAGCTCCATACTATTGGTAATGATTTTTCCTAATATATTTCTCTGTAATTGTTGATATATGTTCTGCTTCATGGATTGTTGGTATACCTTTTAAAGGTTCAAAAATTTTGTTTTAATTTGTCATTTTTTTTTCTTCCTCTTTGTGTTGAAGCGTGTTTATGGCTAAGTGAAATTGCAGGTTCAATTGCATACAAGTGGTCGATACCTGACATGAAAACCAACATTTAAATCATTCACATTAGGTATGTTTGCAGAAAGTGTTAAGATTAATAGATTTTTTATAATTTTTCCTTGTCTTCCAAAAGTGGGTTTTTGTTTCTCTGATACAATTAATCATATTGTTTGTTTGGTGTTTTCAAGTGATGTATATGATCTACGTACATCACTATGTTTTCTGAACATGGAATTTGAAGGATTGAACATGCACTACAAGAAAAATGCACTTTAGCGACGGAAATTTGCGATGGATTTTTTACCGTCGCTAATTTGCAACGGAATAGAGACGGCAAGCAAAAAATTTTAATTTAAATTTATTTTTTTAAAATTTGTCATAAGCCATAGCTAATCCCTCGCTAATTAGCGAGGGATTAGCTACAGCTTATTGTCCCTCGCTAATTAGTAAAGGATTAGCTACGGCATACGTAATTAAAACTAACACTAAATTAATTGTTCAAATGCCGTAGTTATTCCCTCGCTAATTAGTGAGGGATTAGCTACGATGCACGTAATTAACACTAATACTAATTAATTGTTCAAATGTCGTAGCTAATCCCTTGCTAATTAGCAAGGGATTAGCTACGGAAACGTAATTAAAACTAACACTGAATTAATTGCTCAAATGCCGTAGCTAATCCCTCCCTAATTAGCGAGGGATTATGATCGTAGATAATCCCTTGCTACGGATTAGCGACGGATTTTTAACAATTATTTAATATTAGTGAATAATCATAAATGCCGTAGCTAATCCCTCGCTAATTAGCGAGGGATTAGCTACGGCATTTATGATTATTCACTAATATTAAATAATTGTTAAAAATTTGTCGCTAATCCGTTGCTAATTAGCGATGGCAAATCGGGTCGTCACAAATCCATCGCTAAATTACAAAAAAAAAAAAAATACTATAAAATTAATATAAAGAATAAAAAATCCCAAGAATATCAATAGCCTAGTGGTGGAGCACATGCTCCCCCACAACAAGGGCACGGGTTCGAACCCCGTGCCCGACATAATCTCAAAAAATTATCTAGCGGGTCGGATCGAGTCAGTGGTCGGGCTGAACTGGTTAGGCCGGGTCTTGACTAATTAATTTTTTTAAAATAAAATTCATTGGTCGTCGCTAAATTTAGCAACGGATTAGCGACAGCCATAATTGCAAATTTAATTATAAATATCATTACTTAATATCCATCGCTGTTAGCGACGGATTTTTGTTCCGTCGCTATTTGCGATGCCAGTTTTAGCGAGGGTCAAAATCCGTCGCTAAACTCAATTAGCGACGGATTTGACCATCGCTAAATTGTTGTTTTCTTGTAGTGATGGATCTGAAAGGCGGGCTACATTCAAATCCAACAAAGGTAAGTTATTTTGATTAAAAATTTTGATCTTTGATTGTTTAAGCTATGTCAAGATAGAGTGGTTTATTTAGGACACTCTTGAATTTTATGTAGTTTCAGAAGAATAGAAATTTGGTTTTTCCTACTAAGATGTACGAGAATATGTGCATATATGATATGACTGTTTTGAAGTTCAATCGAGTTGGGAGATTTAATTTTTTTTTTCAAGTCCCTTCTCAGACCAAAGTAAGATAAAATAAGTAATTATTGAGTGTAATTTGTCAAGGAGTTAGTTTTTTTTGTTCTTGAGAATTTGGATGGTGGGTGTGTGTGTGCTTTTGTTTGTGGTTTCTTCAAGAGAAAAATAGTACTTGCACCATATATTTTGTAGAGGTAAAGGGAGAATGGGGGGAAAAAAGGTCAAATATTTTAATTATCAAACAAGAGAAAGAACTTCGGCAATTGAGAAAAATGCAAGAAGCAATAGTCCGAGACTAAGAAATGGAAACAAGACAAGCAAGGACATGTGGTAATTCTGAAGAATGTTTAGAAAATGAGTGTTTTTATTCATTTTGGATTTATAATATGAAAAGGCTCAAGAAGTGGGGTAGTGATGCTGATAAGAAGATATAATATTCTAAAGTAAAGGGCTTGACCATTCATTGTAAAATCCATTTTTTTACCATGATTATGGTCCCAAACACCTAAAGGACAATTGTTCATCCAATCCTTTTTACGGATCATTTTTATGTTTGAAATTGATGCTAATTGACTTACACACCTGTTTATATATCCAAATGAATTATCCTCTAATGTTGGCTACATGGAAAATAGCCCCCCAATCCGGCTACTGGATGTGCTACAATACTTAAGCCATATGAATTAGGTTCTATGTAAGTGCTTTTCACATTTTAGTTTCTTTTTCTTAACTTGCCATGTTGTGCTTACAATTAAATTAACAATATCAAATCTTAGTACTTGCTTGGAGTTGGTTGATATATGCATGGAGGTTGGCCTTCCATTTGGTGTTCTTAATATTCTTACAGGACTGGGGCAAAAAGCTGGTGCTTCTTTGGCATCTCATCTCCATGCTGACAAGGTGTACTAAATTTTCCCTTCCATGTTGTGCTTTGTATTATGACTTGAATGTGTGTCATACAGTTAGAGCTCCCTAATGATAACAGATTGCATTCATTGGAAGTAGTGTTACTGGCAGTAAAATAATGATAGCTACTGCTCAACTTTAAGGAGGCTATAGATGCCAACTTTAAGATTGTGCCTTTATATTTGGTTTAGGTTTGTTTGTACTAGAAATCATGATTTTTTGGCGATGTTTATGGCTATGTGACTATCTAAGGTTGGTTGTGCACAAAATTTTCAGCTTTGTTTTTATATATGTGCTTATATTTTGTATATATTTTTTTATTAAGTAGTTTTATGTATACATACCTTATAGAAGCAATAGATATGCAAGCTCAGCGCAAGATTTTGAAATTTGTGGCAGTTTGCCTTTTGATATGAATTATGTAAATATTTGCTAGAAAATATATTTTGAAGTTTGTTTTTGGTTTTCTTGATCAATTGCAATTTGAATCTAGATTCTGTTATTTTTTGGATCCTCCATTTGATGTTTGTCCCAGTTGTTTTTGAGCGAAATAGTTTCTACTGGTTTTTGAATTCTCAGTGTATCCTAAATTGAGGGTGAGAGGGCAACAAGAATATGATGATTAGTATGACTTTGGAACCAGGTCCTTGCAGTCTTTAAAGGCTCAAATTGCTTAGTTGTTAAGTTGTAGTAATAACTAGATACTATCTCTATCTGAAATTTATGTGATTTTGGTAGGCTTTGTGAAATGCTGCTGGTCTCATTTGATTTGCTATGTGCAAATATATGCAGCTATTAGTAATCTACTAGGAACAGAAACAAATAAGATTCACTTTTTTGTTCTAATAATTTGGATGTATCTAGCTTCATCATGATCTTGCTTCTTAGATATAGTGAATTCATGGCAATGGCATTTGTAGTTGCATGGCTTTAAAAGAATATATATATATATATATATATATATATATATGATCCATGCTAGTCTTGTACCATTCTTGAATTTTTGCGTTGAATGTTGAAACTAAAGCTTCCTTGATTGTCTTGGCTTTTGAATGGTAGTGAGAAAAGGAAAAGGAGATTTTTCACGTTGGTGGGTTCTCTTTCATTTAAGAACTTTTAACTTTGTTCATTTTTTGTAATACGGAGCCATTTTGTCCTTTGATGACAACGAAAAGTTGGAAAATGCAAAAAGAAAACGTTAGTGGAGAAAAAGGAATTCACTAAAGTAATTCGAGATATTTTGTACAATTTCTTTTTTTTTTTTCACTATCTCTAATTACAATTTATGGGTATAGGCGGTTGTTGGTTTGGTTGATTTCATTGTATTTGGTTTGAAATTGGAGAGCCAATGGTACAAGAAGTCGGGCAGAAAAACAGAGGAAATTCACAGAGGAAAATCGCAGAAAAAAAAAACTGCAGGAACAGGTTCTAGAACGGAACCGGCGCCGGCTTGGCTGTGGAAGGCCAGTCCGCGCGCTAGTGTCTGAGGGTCCTGGTTTTGTCCGGCAAGTGCTATAACACCCCTACTAAGTAGCCTAAAAGACCAGGGAATGTCGCCCTGTCCTTTTTGACAAGGGGTCTTTATAACAACGGAAGAAAAGAAAGTAACGAGGTATAACTAACATTAACTTCAAAGTGGAAACTGAATTACTAACTAAATAAATCCCAATACAGTCTCATAAAGATAAAACTCTGTAAGCCAAACGAAATCCTTATACATTATCACCAGGGTAATGGTAGAAGAGTATCAAAACCTAATCTATTACAAAATGATCTTCAGCACTTGGTCTGGATAAACATACACTACCCTGAAAAATTGAGGTTTGAAAAAGTCGTGTGAGATTATATATAATCTCAGAAAGTCCGTAGTATGTGAAAATGATAGTTACGAAATCAATGATATAATGCATGCTTATGAAATAAATTGAACGGATGTAAACAACAGAAAATTTGCATTTGTCCATCTCAAATCCTTTGTCAAGTTTTTTTTCTTTCTTTTTTTTTTTTTTTTTTGTTTTTGAAGAGTGAACCACAAGTACGATTGATTAAGAAATGTATATAAGAATTTTGTTGGGCAATCAATTCAAGTCAAAATTCCTGGAACAAGAATTCGTTTTAGCAAAAGCCTTGAATCTATCATTATTCAACCATATTGCATATCGAGACTGTAGATCAACAACACCATACAAATATGGCTACAGTATGTATAAAAATAATCACGTGTAGGTGATCAACCTACAGAGAGAATGCTCCTCCTTCTTCTCTCTTACACATTTGCTTCAGGCTCGAATGTCCCACGTCCATCCATCAGAGTTCTCAAAACTCCGCTGCTAGTTAAGGACCCGGCTAAACTACTAGGACTGACGCCCCGTTTGGAAAGGACAGTTTCCCGGAGACGGCCTATCAACCGGAAATCTCTCCTAGTCCAACGAAAGCTAGCCCTATAGCTTCTCCCCTTTGAGTACTCAAGTCTTCAACAAGGAGATTCAAGAAATTCCCATTCCGGTTTGGAATGTACAATTTCATTATCAAAACATTGCTTAAGTCCCCAAAACCATATTTGTTTTAAAATTCAGCCCAACCCAAAAACCACAATCGTACATTCTCCCCAAAATATTTTTAAAATAGAAATCATGTCATCCGTTCTATCCAAATTTGCTCAAGTCATAAATAAATCAAATCATATCATATCTTGCCTCAATGGTAATATTGTTAGGAGCCAAAATCTCATGCTATGATTTTCGCAATTATATGCATGAAGGTAAAATTGCCATTAGATATAAACATTGATGCATGGCTCCTAATCATATCATAACATTCATAAGAAGATTCCCAAAATTGATCATGCATATTTTTCCCAAGTAGAAGTCGTAAATTGCTAAGAGTGATACCAAGTACCATAAAATAAAACTCATAAGTAAAAATCATATCATGTGCTTCTTGTGACATAAACACTTATGCATGATCATATGAACTTTCCATAGAATTATTTTGCATAAACGAGTCATGAGATGCAAGGACTTACCTTGTCCAAAAGCTTAGCAAAAGAAATCTTTTCAAAATTTTCAATCCTTCCTTCCTCCCAAATCCGGCTCCAAATCTAATATAAATTATACAAGAATTAATCTTTTGATCACAAGTCCTTAGAGATCAAACTACATAAATCCCTAAGGAAAAAGAGGTCACTTATGCTCCAAGTAATCTCTTCTATCTCCTAATGCTAATCACATTTGCTTATTCTAATATTATTAATCCTGAACCCTTAATCAAGAAATCAATCCAAGTAGATTAGGGCGGAAAACATCCCATCAAGTTAAAAAGAACAAATAATTTAAACAATGAATAAATAGCTAGATTGATAAGTAAATAAACAAGTAAATCAATCAATCAATGAATAAATAAATAAGTAATTAAATAAGTAAGCAAATAGGTAAATAAATAGCTAATTAATAAGTAGATAAATAGATAGATAATATGTAAATAAATAGTTGATTAACTAAATAAATAAATAGGTAAAAAAAAAGTAGGTAATTAACTAGGTAAATAGATAATCAATTATCTTTAAGACTTTGTATTTAAAGATTTCCAAAATAGAACAATTATTTAAGCATAAAAATCATAAGAGATCTATATATATATATATATATATATATATATATATCCAGAAAGTTAAAATATCCCATAAATTTTATGTGGATTCATTTCAATCAAGCTAAAGAAATTTTTAGGGTAAAATTCATGTTTTAAACCCTTAGTGTAAAACACTGTTTGTGAAGCAATTTAGAGGCCTCAAAAGTTGATTTAATTATCTAAGGAAAACATTTTATTTCTTGCTGAAAATTTCCAGAATAACACTCCTATACGTTAGGTGAATTACCATGCAATCCCTTTCCCAAAAATATTTGAAAACCCAGGTTAATTAAATTTCTCAAATATCTCGCCAGAATCACGACCACTCTGTAGCAACAATTTTCAAAAATTCATAACTTTCAAAATACTAGGAGTTTTTCGATGATTATTGAGCCATAATTTTTCTAATATCCCCTAGTTTGTACATTACAAAATTCAGCATAAAACTCCAACAATAAGTAAGTTTTTCGGTGGTTTAAAGTTAGGTCTCTGAACAGGGGTTTTCTGGCAGCAAACATATACTCATCAAAACACCAAACCTTTATACACCCTCAAATAAATCCCCAACACACCCTAGATCCTATAAAATATCATTCACAGTCCATATTATCATCTCTTATCTCAATCAAAACAACATCCATTCCAAACTTCGATTTTCCAGCAACACCCTGTTTTACTCCAACAATACTTGAGCATAAAAAAAAAAAAACACCAAAAATTCAAGCAATAACACCAATACATATATCATACACATAAGGCCTCATTTACTCAACATGAATACAACATTATTCAACACAAATCCAAGAAGGAAACATCAAATCAAGGCTTCAAACCACATTTTCACAAATCTGGACAGAAACTGCAAATTTCGGTTTTATGCTATATACGTGGCTAAAAAAAAACTTCTTTGCGTACAAGACTTCATTTCACACATCATAAAACATCCTTAAACATAAATATAACCACTTGCATCTCAAATCACCTTTCAAAATGCTTAAACAAGTCAAAAAAGAAATCTGTCCAGCAACACTTTATTTTCAGCCAAGAATAAATCAAAGGAGGAAAGATGCAAGTTTTGTTTACCTCTTGAAGCTTCAAAATCACTGCAATAGACCTTTCAAGTTCCAAGAATTTGTGCTTTCTCAAGATAAGATGTTTGCAAAGCCAAGAGGAGTGTGTGTAAGTGATTTTGGTGTAGGGAATGTTGGGGAGTAAGCTGGTAAGTCAGCTTGAGCAGCAAGGGGAAGGAGAAGGCTGTGTTCTTGAGTGAGAAGAGAAGAAAACTTGCAGAGAAAATGGGGTAACTTTCAGCCAGCTTGGGAGGGGAAATGAAGAAAAGTTTTATTTTATACTAGGCAAATTTTTAATCCAATGGTGGAGAAATTTTACCCTAATTTCAAAGGCCAAGATAAAGAGGGTTTAGTTGGGTCAAAAAGATCCATGGGTCCATGAAATGGGTCTTGGGTCAATTGAAGAAATCAATTCAAGAGGTCAAAATTAGATTTGACCCAAAATTTGACCAAGATTATTAGCTTGGGAAATAAAGCCGAAACCCTAATTAAAAATGAATTTGTTTAAGAGTGTTCTTTGTACAAGAGGAAGATCATTGGGATAATTTTATTGAAAAAGTAACCGTCAAGTTAATTTCACTAATTTATTTTCCATACATAGTATATATATATATATATATATATATATATACACATAAAATGAACAATTACTTGCATATAAATTACTTACCATGCCCAACAAAATAATTAACTTATCAAATGCATTTTTTTTTCTTAAGAGAATACACATAGAGAGCACATAAAACAGCCATGTATGATGCATTTAATTTATGATGCAGTCCCAAATAGCCATATTATTAAGCTTCCAAACTCTCAATTATGTGGGGTGTCACATCCTCCCCTACTTAAGAAAATTTCGTCCTCGAAATTACACCATGCCTTACCTCTCATCAGCTTAGGATATTTCCTCTTCATCCACTCCTCGGTCTCCCAAGTGGCATCTTGAGCTCCATGGTGCTCCCATATCACCTTGACCATAGGGATTTTCTTATTTCTTAACTCCTTTATGCTTCGCTCTAGTATCTTAACCGGCTTCTCCACATATGACAAATTTGGTTGCAGATGTAATGGCTCATCATTCAGGACATGCTCCAGATCTGGGTTGTATTTCTTCAGCTGGGATATATGAAACACGTCATGGATACCTGTTAATCCATCTGGCAGTTCCAACCTGTATGCCACAGCTCCGATTCTCTCAATGATCGGGAATGGTCCAATATACCTAGGGCTAAGCTTTCCACCCTTCGGATGCCTCAGAATCCCTCGGCTCAAGGTTAACTTCAGAAATACCTCATCACCTACTTCAAACTCCAATTCTCTCCGGCGATTATCTGCATAGCTTTTTTGTCTACTCTGAGCTGCCCTTAGTCTATCTTGTATTAGCTTAACCTTATCAGTCATCTCTTGGACATTTATTCCCTTTTCTTTATCAATTTGACCGTCTTCACTCCATCCCCAATACAGTGGGGTTTGACATTTCCGCCCATACAAGGCTTCATATGGCGCCATGCCAATAGAAGCTTGGTAACTATTGTTGTAGGCCAATTCCGCGAACGGGATACTATTAATCCATTGGTCCCTGAAGTCCATTACACATGCCCTTAACATATCTTCAAGGATTTGTATTACACGCTCTGATTGTCCATCTGTTTGAGGGTGAGCAGAAGTACTGAACTTTAAAGTCGACCCCATAGCTTCTTGAAATTTTGCCCAAAATTTGGAGGTGAATCGAGGATCTCTATCTGACACGATACTTGTCGGCACTCCATGCAGCCTCACAATTTCCTGAATATAAACCTGTGCCAACTTCTCCATTGAATACCTCACGTTCACCGGGATAAAATGCGCAGTTTTTGTCAATCGATCTACCACTACCCAAACAACATCCTTTTGAGTCCTACTCATCGGTAGTCCGGTGACAAAGTCCATTGTGACACATTCCCATTTCCACCCTGGCACCGGCAACGGTTGTAATAATCCCGCAGCTTTCTTATGCTTTGCTTTCACCTTTTGACAAGTAAGGCACACAGACACATACCGTGCTACATCTTTCTTCATGCCCGACCACCAAAACATTTGCTTTAAATCTTGATACATCTTGGTCTCCCCAAGATGTATGGTATACCGGCTCTTATGAGCTTCTCCTAGAATCTTCTTTCTTAATTCATCCATATTTGGTACACACAATCGATCTCCGAAATACATTATTCCTTGGTTATCTACTTTAAAACTCGAATCATCCCTTCCCAATTCTTTTTCCTTAAAACTCTGAAACTCTGGGTTGTTTAATTGGGTCTCGCATATTCTTTCTTCAGCTCAAGGATCACAGTTAAATTTCTTATCCAAATCATGTCCTTACTCACTGTAGCCTCCTTTGACAGCACTTCCTCTATCTCATTTACTTCTTGAACTCGTATTCTTGCTAACCTCACTTTTCTGCTTAATGCATCTGCAACCACATTGGCCTTGCCCGGGTGGTAATTGATCGGACAGCGATATTCCTCCAAAAATTCCATCCATCTTCTCTGCCTTAAGTTCAAATCCCTTTGGGTGAATATGTACTTCAAACTTTTATGATCCGTAAATATTTCATATTCTGCTCCATATAAATAGTGTCACCATTTTTTTAGAGCAAACACAATAGCTGCTAGCTCCAAGTCGTGCGTGGGGTAATTCACTTCGTGCGGCTTAAGCTTTCTCGAGGCAAAGGCCACAGCCTTCTTTTCCTGCATCAGCACTGCTCCTAGTCCTTCCTTTGATGCGTCCGTATATAAAACATAGGGCTTCCCTTCTTCTGGCAAGGTTAGCACAAGTGCCGTCATCAACTTCTTCTTCAATTCGCGAAAGCTCTTCTCACATTTTTCATTCCAGGAGAATGGCACGTCTTTTCGCAAGAGTTTAGTCAAAGGTGAGGCAAGGGTTGAAAACCCTTTGATAAATCGCCTATAATACCCTGCTAGGCCCAAGAAACTCCTTATCTCGGTGATAGTCTCAGGTTGTCTCCAGTTTTCAATAGCTTCCACCTTGGCAGGATCTACTCTAATTCCCTCCTTGGAGATTACATGCCCTGTAAATGACATCGTATCTAGCCAAAATTCACATTTACTGAACTTAGTGTACAATTGATGCTCCCTTAACTTTTCCAAAACTAACTTGAGGTGTTCTGCATGCTCCTCAGGGCTCTTAGAGTAAATCAATATATCATCGATGAAGATTACAACAAATTTATCCAAATAAGGTCAGAATATTTGGTGCATTAGATCCATAAAGGTTGCGGGGGCATTTATCAATCCAAAGGGCATCACCACAAACTCATAATGCCCATACTGGGCACTGAAGGAAGTCTTAGGGGTATCTTCCTCCCGGATCCTCACTTGGTAATATCCTTGCCTTAGGTCTAGCTTAGAATAACAACTAGACCCTCTTAATTGGTCAAATAATTCATCGATAAACGGGAGCGGGTATTTATTCTTAATTGTCAAACCATTTAATCCACAATAATCAATGCATAGACACATAGTCCCATCTTTCTTTCTTACAAACAACACCGGTGCTCCCCATGGTGAAGTACTTGGCTTAGTGAAGCCTTGACCCAATAATTCCTCTAACTGATCCTTCAACTCTTTCAGTTCTGTAGGGGCCATACGGTATGGGGTTTTGGAAATTGGTTCAGCTCCAGGCACTAAATCAATGGTGAACTCCACTTCCCGCGGAGGAGGTAAGCTTGTCAATTCCTCAGGAAAAACATCTGCAAATTCGCACACTACAGCAGTGCTCTCCAAGGTACTCTCGTTTGAGGGTTAATTAATCAAATAGGCAAGGTAACCTTGACATCCTTTCTTAAGCATTCTTTGGGCCTTAGCTCCAGAGACTAAATACTTCAACACCTTCATCTTGACTCCTCGAAATTCTAAAATGTCCTTTCTCGGCCTAACAAACTGCACAGATTTATTTTTGCAATCTACTCGAGCACCATGCTTGGCCAACCAATCCATATCTAGAATGATGTTATAATCCTCAAAAGGCATAATAATAAGATCCCCAGGTAATTTTTCTCTCCCCACTTCAATCTCACACCCCTTAATAACATCATTTGCTATCACTGACTTCCCCAAAGGTGTACTAACTAAAAGAGTATAGGGTAACTACCACTGACTTCAAGGACTACATGGTATATGATAGTATTCCAACTCTCTACGCTGGAGACGCCCCAACAGAACAGAGTAGTTGAGAGAAAAAATAGGACATTGATGGAAATGGTCCGAAGCATAATGTCTCATGTTACTCTTCCGGTGTCCCTTTGGGGATATGTCCTGGAAACAACGGCAAATATTCTGAACTTGGTGCCTTCCAAGTCAATACCTAGGACTCTCTATGAGATGTGGACTGGGCGTAAGCCAAGTTTGAATTATCTCAGGATATGGGTTGCCCAGCTTATGTACTGGTCAAGGGAGACAAGTTGGAACCAAGATCAGAATTATACTATTTTGTTGGGTATCCAAAAGGGACAAAGGGTGGTTACTTTTATCATCCTAAGGAGCAGAAAGTACTAATTAGTACCAATGCTAGATACTTGGAGGATGATCAAAGTACTTCCACAAAAGGTTCAACTAGGTTGGAACTGGAGAAGAAGTTATCTTCAAGAGCAACTTTTTCTGACCCGATTGTGGAACAAGAAGAGGCACAGCCTCAAGAGCCTGTACATATAGAGCCTCGTCGTAGTGGGAGAGTGTCTAGGGTTCCGGAGAGATGGACAGGAGAAGCTTTCAAGCTGTCTCCGACCATCAGGAACAAGACCCCACAAGATACGAGGAGGCTATTTTTTATGCTAATGAAAATCTGTGGCATGAAGTAATGAAAGCCAAGATTGAGTCTATGTATCTCATTTAGGTTTGGGATCTTGTAGCTTCACCTGAAGGGATAAAACCCATAGGGTGTAAGTGGGTATACAAGAGAAAGAGGGGAATAGATGGGAAGGTGGAAACCTTCAAAGCTAAGCTTGTGGCGAAAAGGTATACTCAGAAAGAGAAAATCGATTATGAGAAAACCTTTTTCCCGGTAGCCATGCTTAAGTCTATCCGTATCCTCCTAGCCATCGCATGTCATTATGACTACGCGATATGGCAAATGGATGTCAAGACGGCATTTTTAAATGGCCATCTTAGTGAAAACATCTATATGTCCCAACTGGAAGGTTTTATTACTGAGGGCCAAGAGCATATGGTTTGCAAGCTTAAGAAGTCTATCTATGGACTTAAGCAGGCATCAAGGGCATGGAACATTCGTTTTGATGAGGCTGTAAAGTCTTATGGTTTTGTTCAAAACGAGGATGAACCATGTGTGTATAAGAAGATTGAAGGCATTAATGTAGTTTTTCTTGTCTTATATGTAGATGATATTCTAATCATTGGAAATGATATAGGGTTATTATCATCTATAAAGGTTTGGTCTGTCTAGTCAATTCGAGTATAAAGGACTTGGGAGAAGCCGACTACATTCTCGGGATTAGACTTCTTAGAAATAGGAAGTAGAGAATGTTAGGATTATCCCCAGCTGCATACATTGACAAGATGTTGGCTAGGTATAGCATGGACTCATGAAAGGGAGTTCTAATTCCTTGCAGACATAGGTTGTCATTTTCTTCAAGGGACTGTCCTAAGTCTCAAGAAGAAAAAGACAAAATGAGTAGGATTCCTTATGCTTCGGCTGTGGGAAGTATCATGTATGTTATGCTTGTGTACTAGGCCGGATATCCGCTTGCCGTAGGCTTGGTTAGTAGATATCAGTCAAACCCTGGGGAGGTTCATTGGTAAGCTGTAAAGCATATACTCAAGTACCTCAAGGGAATGAAAGATTATATGCTGGTTTACAAGGCTAATGACTTGGTTCCTACATGATACACAGACTCAGACTTCCAGGTGGATAAAGATGAGAGAAAATCCACTAGTAGATATGTCTTCACCTTGTCTACAGGAGCTATTTCATGGAGGAGTATCAAGCAATCTTGCATTGCTGACTCAACCATAGAAGCTGAGTATGTGGCAGTTTCGGAGGCATCTAAGGAAACAGTCTGGCTCTGGAAGTTCCTTTCAGAACTTGGAGTCGTGCCACACATGGACAGGCCGATTGTGATATATTGCGACAACACTAGAGCAGTATCACAATCAAAAGAACCCAGGAACCACAAGAAGGGGAAGCACATCGAGAGGAAGTACCACCTGATCCGGGATTTCATCTAGAGACAAGAAGTCATTGTGGAATACATTACCTTTGAGAACAATCTAGCAGATCCATTCACCAAGCCTTTGGCTGAGAGAGTCTTCAAGAGACACTTAGACGCCATAGGGATGAGCACCTACGGACTTACATAGCCTTAGAATGCAAGTGGGATATTGTTGGGATGTATGCCCTCTTAGATTAGGTTTCTGATGTAAAAAAATAGAATGTTTTCATAAAATAATTTATTTTCAGAAATTATTTGTGAATTTACAATTTTATTTGTGCACAATTACGTTTGGAAAAGACCTATTGTGTTTAAGTAAGTGGTCCATGTGAATGGAGGTATTTCACAGTAAAGTATGGATCACGGGTTACATAGCACATAAACTTTTGTTCTTAACCGATTGATGAGAATGTGAATCTTATAATGTTTAGGTTATTATGTTGTGAATTCTAAATGGGAAATGGCTTACCTTTAGCCGAGTGAGTAGCCCACTTACTTCATGACATAAGCGTATTTTGAATACGTAGAACAGGGACATGTAGTAGTGGTTTCTTAAAAGTACTATATGGTAGAAACCAAGACTACTACCGCTATAGCGTGGACTAGTACTCTACGACTTGAGTATGAGTTGGTGGTCTAACGAAGTCGGAAGTATATACTTTGATATGCTATAGTTGAGGTTCTATCATAGGGCCAATATACTTGCATATTAGGTATGTGTGACTAGTTAGTTAAGACAGACTTGTACAAGATAGTTTTTATACTATATCGCCCCTTGTGGTTGTTTGAATGATCTGAATATGCAGGGCCCTAGGAAACATGACTTGGATATTTGCTTTAGGGTAGCTCCCTTGGAAAGCGGAAACAATCCAAGAGGTCGTGGATCATTGGACTAGAGGCCTAAGGATAGTAGATGTCATTTAGAGTGGTGTTAATATACTTCTTCCTCTCTAAATGCACGGCGATGTATAGAGGGGTATTTTAGCCATTACACCTGTAAGTTGGAGACTTTGCTAACGCAACATTGTCCTTGGGGTCAATATTTCCTTATGGTGCTATTAGGAAATATTTAAAATGTAAAATACAGCTATTTATATGACAAGGGTATTTTGGTCATTTTAGTAGCCAAGGCAATATGTCTTTTGGTCCCCAGTATAGACCGTGAGTCCTAATTAAATACGGGTTAAGGGATTGATCTTAAATTAAATGGAATTATTTTATTTAAGTAGCCTAATTTAATTATTGGGCTAGAATAAAATAAAGGTCCATGGAGAGAGAATTAATTAAATTGGTTTGGTGGGTTAATTAATTATTCAGGGCTTTGGCCTAGTTTGAATAATTAGGAATTAACCTGGGACTAAACAGATTTAGGCTTATTTAATTGGACTGGTTTATTTGGGCTGAAAAATTAATTATTTGTTGGGCCATTCAATTGGTTCTAACTAGAATAATTAATTAAGCCCAATAGGTTAACTCGAGAGTCCAATGGCCCGATCCGATTTAACCTAGGCTTTTTATTTAGGTTAAATAGGAGGATTGGAAACAACGTGGTTGCAATTAGACACACAAGAGAGACGACTTCTTCTCTGTGGAATAGTCAGACGTCTCTCTCTCTCCAGAAAATTCCCTAGCTCGTTAGTTGTTCACTAAACGGTAGTTAGGCAGGCCATATACTAGAAGACCGAGAGTTTGGCATTCACATACATGTAAAGGTAGAGTAGGAGGCTTGCAGGAATTGCACCAGAGGCTTCTATCAACACACCTACACCGGTTGCACTCGTTCCGGTACAGCCAACACTTAGAATGAGGAAAAGAGGTAAAATTTTTAAAACCTCGCGATTGGGACAGGGCGCAACCAGTGCCGGCTAGGGCTGCCCGAGCCGGTGCCAGCCCTGCCCTGGAATCCCTGTTCTTGTTTTCCATTTTTTTTTTTATGTTCGCTTCTGCAGCGTGCTCCATGTTTTCTCGCTTTCCATGCCTTCAGTACTATCATTCTCCACTACATTCATAGCATCCTGAGAGAGTTTTGCTTGCATCATGTACAGTTTTGAGTACTTTTTCCCTTTAGCCACCACAAACGAACCTTTGGTGAGCTTCCACTAGCCATTGTAGAAGGTGTTGCAGTAACTTTCATCATCTAGCCTCCCGGCCAAGATCAAGTTCAAACGCATATCTGGAATATGCATGACATCCTTCAGGACTAACTGCATACCATTCTCTATCTCCAAACAAAAATCTCATTTTCTTGCAACTTGTGAATAATCTTTATTTCCCATTCGACAACACCGAGAATCACACGGTGTGTGAGAAGAGAAGAATTCCCTTCGAGATGTCACGTGAATAGTAGTGCCATTGTCAACTACCTAACTAGTCTCGTGGGTTGTAAGGTTGGCAATGTCTTCTTCGGTGACGATGTTGAACTTGTCGGCAGCATGGGTCTGTTCCTCATCACTACTGTCATCTTAGGTCTTCCCTTTGCCTTTGTTCTTTTTCTGATCTTTCTTGAACTTTCGACAAAACTTCTTTATGTGACCTTTTGTTTACAGTGATGGCACTCCACATTGGCATACTTATTTGATTTTCCCCTACTTTTGTCCTTGGACTTTGAACTTCTAGCCTGACTCCTCCCCTTGGATTCTGCAACAAGGACATCTTGCTATGATGAAGTGGATCCTTGTGCTTTTCTTCTCATTTCTTCATTTAGGACTCCACTTTTGACAAATTCCATATTTACTACACCATTTGGTGTAGATTGGTGATTAAAATCTTCAAAGTCTCCCAAGACTCTGGTAGGGATGTCAGCACCGAAAGCGCGAGTACTTCATTGTCAATTTTAATGCCCATCCTTGACAGGTACTCCATGTTCCCCTGCATATCATTTAAATGATCTATGATCGATGTACCCTTACGGTACTTTATCTGGAGTAGCCTTGTCAAATAAAAAAATTTGTTGTTGCCGGTCTTAGAAGCGTACAGCTCCTCTAGCTTGTTCTACAATGTCCGTGCATGAGTCTCGTTACAACTGTGATTGTACACATTGTCTTCGACAAACTGCCAAATAAAACTACAGACTTGCTCATGCTCAAATTCCCATTCCTCATCTATCTTGTTCTCGGATTTGGTTGTACTAAACACTGGTAGATGCATCTTTATTACAAATAGGAGATCCTTCACCTTATTTATCCATATGTGGTAATTCATACCATTTAAATTAATGATTTTGCTTGTCTTCACCTCCATGGTCCCCGTCTAGACTTTAAAAGAGTAAATAATAATTTAACTAACTTATTTTCTGATGTGGTGGTTCCACTTTAGTGGCAACCACAGAGCATACAATAAGTAGATTTATTACTCCAATAAAGTTCTGATACCAGTTGTTGGGAAAAATAGCACAGATTAATTACTATTTTCCCCTGGTGTAGCGGAAGGGTAGACCAATAGGATAGGTGGATGCACAAATAAATTAAATACAAGTAAAGTAAATAAAATAAGAAATTTAAAATGACAAAAAAAATTTAACGTGGTTCACCCTGGATTTGGGCTACGTCCACAGGACAAACTCTGAATATTTTTTTCTACTAATAAAATAATTAGTAGGATTACAAGAGGGACTTCTCTAGAAAAATATTAAAGGCATAATCCAAAATAGTGGCACCTAAGTGTTTCCCAAACACCCCAATTAACCTCACTATTTTGTCACTCCCTGATTATTTTTCCCACTCCCCACAAACTCATCAAAGCTACAAGCTTTGGACTCCAACACCCACTCATTCACTCAAGTTTGTGTTTGTGTTGTTCTTGTGTTTGTGTTTTCTATGTTATGTTTCTTTGCACTCTGCATGCCTATTTATAGGCATGCCAGAGGCAAGAAAACAAGTGCCATCATGGAGTGGGTACATCAGGTACAACCACTCCCTCACTATTGCTCCTCAACCATTCCTCCATTAAGATGAGGGACCACAACAGAAGCACCATATCATTCCCATAAATGAACCCGAGGCGATCAATAGTGTAATATCTTATACTGTGGATTAGTGGAATCTCTCTAGTCCGAGTTGAGGAAATGGATTCCGGCTAGGATATGTCCATGCATTCTTGCAATGTACTGCCACGAGAATGAATCGAGAATAATATACTAGTGTTGGAAACTATTCTGTGCTTAAAAGGAATGCATGCATTTTCTATAGATCAGTCGCAGTGTGGTGGTGACAGAGACTCTAGTTTTATATATGTTAATGCCTTCAATCAAATCTTGTGACATTGGTAAGAAATTATGCAGCAAAATTTGATCAATATTTTGGTGTATTATTTTCTTTGATAAAATTGATAGTGAGATCAATCCACCTTCTCTTTCTTGTAATGTTAACCTTAGATTCAATCCGATGAAAATTGAATTTGGCAACTTTTAAGCCCTATATTATTGTTACTACTTGTCTGTTCTTACATTTCCTTCAAATCAAATCATGCTCCTCGTTTTGGGAATCTTACAAATCATTTGTAAGCCAAAAAAGAATTCTATTACCAAAATATATAGTGCTTGTTCAAATAAATAAAAGACGACGCTAAATTAATATTACATTCAAAAAATAAAACATCCTCAGTTACTATGTGTGCAAAAGGGGAACTTCTGATGATATATGGTCCAAATATTAGGAGGACATATGTGAAGATTGAAATTATAGTCTTGCTGCTTTTGCTACTGTATCTGCATAATAGAAGTTGCGGCAGCTGTAGTCAGCCAATATAGGATCAACCTCCATGTTCTAAAGAGCAGACACTTCGGCCAAGCCATGGGGATTCTCCTAGAGGCTAGGGCAGTGTTTAATGACCACTCTTTCAAGTCTAGGAAAATGATGAGCTAAAGCATGCCAATGCACCAAGTCTGACCTCCCAAGTTGCAGGACTCTAATGAGTAACAGAATGCCCCCACCTAATGTCTTTCTGCTATGAATTTCAATTTGATTCATAGTCTGTTTCATAGTTGTAGTGTTGAGCTATGGTTTGTGAGGGCCTCTTGTGTTTTGTTTTCTAGAAAGTAATATTATGAAGGCCTTTCTATCATGGTTTGTTGTTTTGGGCATATTTTAATTCTGGTCCATCATCTTTGGTGCAAATAAACTGAATGTATTTTCTCTTTCAATTTGTCTTTGGTTTCAGGTATCTTCTTCCATCATTTCAAAATTTGGATAAAATTGTTGGAGAAGAAAGAAAGGGATTTATTTTTAATTTAATTAGGTGAAGGTGTACTCTGGTTACAAAAGCGAAGAAAAATGGCTTATGCTGTGGTTAATTCTCTCCTAGACACTGAAGCAGCTATTACATTCCCAAGATTTGGTGCTGCCTTATCAGGGAAAGCAACATGAGTAGGAGGACACAGAGCAGAATACCTAACAACATACTCCCTCCGTCTATATATAACTAGCCTAATTAAAAAAACTACGCATATTAAGAAATTGTAGAATTCTATAATAAAAATGATTAAAATATCCATTATACCATTTGAAATATTTTTATTATCTTTCTCACCTCATTAATTTAAATCTCACAATTTCTTTAATTACACAACTCTAGTAATTCTTCTTTTCATCCATATCACCTCATTAAATTTCGCTTTTGACTATTTTTATAAGACAACGTGATTTTATTATTAGTTAAAATAACTTTAGTATAGGTAATTGTAATACTAATTAATTGATAGAAAATTATGCTAAGGGTAAAATTAGAAAAAAATAATTAAATACAACCTACATTTAGAAAGTGGACTATTATTTTTAGACAAACTAAAAAAGAAATTAGGCCAGTTATTTGTGGGCGGAGGGAGTGTCTCTTAGTCGATATTCCTAAGATACCATAATCCAGCCACGGTCGTAAAAGTGATACTCAAATCATTCTATGGCAAAAAACCCACCCTTTTAGCTAGAGTTGTTTTGCCTATTCCCTCATCCATACAATGGAGAAAACTTTCAACCTAGATGGACTAAAAAGATAAGTAGAAGAAAAACTTTTCTTCTGGAAAAGCATCATCCGACATTATATCGAACAGCTTCTCTACTAAATTCAAAAAGGCCATAAATCTTTACTACTATTCCACCTGAAATTTGCACAGACAAACGCAAAGTCTGCAAGAGCATCAGCAATGATCTGAATAGGGATTGTTATAATTTACAAAGGAAAACTCTCTGGTTCAACCAAAAAGGCCCAGGATTAAAGAAAATTTATAAACTTCAAATTTACCAATTTGTGATACTAGAAAAGTCATTCTTTCTCAGGTGCACTATAGCAAAACTATTCCAATTTCCAAGCTACTGTGGAAGAGCATTGACAACAAATTTAGAACAAGAATTTCATAATATCAAAGAATGAGAGATCCATAATTGTTTTGGAAGTGAGGATTGAAATAATATTTGATTTCAGTTATATTCAAAGAAAGGACTCTCACCGGGATATAAAAATAAATGGCGTAAATAATGAACAAAATTGTGGATAGAAGTTACAGATATGTAACCCTATTCAAGTCATCCTATGATGGTACTGAAGGTAATTCCTCAATCATGCCCAGGTATGAAAATTCGTTGCTTTCGACAGTCAGACCTGTCATCCATGAATTAATCTCTTGGAAAAATCCCGAACTGATTACTGAATGTTGTTCCAAAGACTGATTGAGACCAATAGATATGCCAACGCGTCCCTTTCGGTTGCGGGCACAGCAACAGATGTATTGCTTGCTTCTTCCTTCTTCAGGAAAGTGACCGAATTTGAGACTTCTTGCTTTTCTCACTTTTCTTCGTGCATTGCATGAAGGATTATTTCTTAAATTTTCAAGAGACTATTAAATACTTATAAATCTCTATAAAATAGTTATTATTATTACATCCGTTTCAAAATATTTATTCATAAAACCTTTTGTATATAGATTAAGAGAGTTGAAATTAATACTACAATTTAAATAAAATTCCTATTCTATCCATATTAAAAACTTGATAACAATTAGTTGGTAAAAATTCCTAAAAAACATGAAGAAAGAAGAATTTTGGAAAGTTGTACAGTTGACTAAGAATAAATGAGGGTAAAATGAGAAAAAAATAATTATTAGTTTTAGAAATATGTAGATGAACAAGTATTTTGAAACAAAACAAAAAAAATTTGATGAATAAATATTTTAAAATGGGAGGAGTATTTTTTTTAAAAAAAACTATAAGCTGTTTTAAACTCATACACAGAAATTAAGAGTTCTAAATTTCAAAAAATTTTAAAACTAAACTTCTAAAAATACTCATAATTAAGTTCTTTGTTTGCTTTGGTAATTGAAAATAGTTGGTTCATAATTAATAGAAATAGAGAGATTATAGTGAGGGATAAAACATGAAAAAAAGAAATAAATTTTTATAAAATTTTGTAAAACGACCTATATTGTGACAAAACTTTTCAAGTCTAAAATGACTTACATTGTGAAATGGATGTAATATTATTATGTTTATTTAAATTCAAAGTTGATGTGTAATGCAGTCTTGAATAAGCTTTACAATACCGATACATGCTAAAATATGGATAATGACCCATCAATGCATGACGTCTCATTTATTATCATATTTTTTTTTTTTTTTGCTATAATTATTTACATTTTCACTTTTTTTAAAAAAAAAATCTGCACATAAATTTTGAAAAAAAAAAATTCTTTTGCTCACTTAAGAAATATTGCAAGGTGCTTTGATCATATTTATTAGAGAATCATATTTTGACTATAATAAAATACGGCCATAAAATTATCATATTCATTTGATTTTAAAAACTTAAGATATTTATTTATGTTCTTAAGAGAATTTAGAAATTGTACATTTATTCATTTTTTATATTTATAAAAATGTTAAAATAAAATTATATAAATATATTATATATTTTTTAATTAATCTTCAGATTCATTCGTTTAAAAAATAAGAATTAAAGTTATATACTCATTATTTATAATTATAATTGTAGACAAAGAATTTTGGGATAAAATATATTTTATTTAATCAAGATGAAAACAAAATTACATATTTTACTCTTGATTAATTAAAATTAATCCGTGAATAAGTATAATTATTCTTGGATTAATATAGTTGGGCTATCATTAAAAGTCCATTAAATCTAATGTATTATGAGATTGGACTATAAAAATTAAGCTATTGTTAATGGTTCATTTTACATTAAATTTAATATATTATGGATTAAATGGAATTGGACTAGGCCCTAAAGTTGGACTTTTTAAAAATCTCATAACCCAAATATAATGTGGATTAAATGAGATTAGACTAAAACATACATTAAGCCCAAGTCATCTTAAACCCAAATCCATTAGGGTTTGTTAGGAGACTTCTTCAAAATCCTACATCGACTATTTATGCTAAAGTCAAGGGATTTTTGGCCTATAAATCGAGTCTTCCCTTAAAGGTTCAAGGGACCCCAGATCCTCAAGCTTTAACAAACAAGAGTCATCTCAAGTTTCAACAAGCTCAATCATTCAAACTTCATCAAATTCAAGGTTTAGAATCATCATCAAATCAAGGTTTGGAATCTTCATCAAATTTCAAGGCATTCATCTTGCTCTACATCAAACAAGTCTCGAAGGCTTGGTAATCGAGTGTTCGTCATCAAGTTCCGTTCGATCCGAGATCAAGCTTTTCAACCCTCGAATCAATATTTTTCAAAAAGAGAAGAATCGGAGGATTTATCCTATAATTTAGGACTTCTTTGGAGATTTGTAACTACTTTTCATATTTACTAAATATTTTGTAAATTTTGATATTTTTCTTATCTTATTTGCAAACTTGAAATTTATCATTTACAAATTTCTCGGTACGCCCGATGGGACAATCTCTCCCTCCCATCTCTTCCCTTCAACCTTTAAATCAATCCTATGTTCAACTACAAGCACAAATCAACTCAATGGCCCCAAAGAACAGCAAAACTACATCTACTCATTTAAAGGTTGCTGATATTGTGGAGGCTACTACAATTGTTGGCAAGGCTCCACAAGCTTCAAGCCAAGGCATGCTGACAAGAAGTAAGGCTCAAGCTCTTTCACAAAGCGAGCTAAAAAATTCAGCGTTGTCTCATCGCTTGCAGCTGCAGAGTTGAAGCAAGATGTTGCTTCTACAATGTGTAAGATGTCACTTTCATTGGAGAAGACCAACTTCTCCAAGCAAGTTGACCAAGTTTAAGTACTGGCTCTTCGCCTCAGTTCCCCCATAGGGACCTCAAATCCAAAGCTTCATTTAATGAAGATTCTACTGCTTTTTTTGTGGCACCGATTATGATGCGGGGCACACAAAATCTAGAAGAGCAACTCGTGCACCTCACAAAATTGGTGGAGGGACTCACCAAATGCTTTCAAGAGCAAGATTTCACCATCACGCATCTCATCAATCATTTTGAAAAGACTAGCAAAACAAGCCAAGTTCTTTTGAAGATATCTAGCGAGCAAGAGGAAGTGGAAACTTTCATGAAATCACAAGATATTCAGATATCCTCTGAAGGTATGATTCCTGTGGAACAGTTCAAAGACTTCATCATGGGTACGATTAAGGACAAGTATGAAGAAGGTAGCAAATCCACCTTCACATATGCAAAGCCTTATTCGTAAAGAATTGACGATATAGGAATGCCAGCTGGATATCAGCCACCAAAGTTTCAACAATTTGATGGTAAAAGAAATCCTAAGTAGCACGTGGCTCACTCATTGAGACATGCAACAATGCTGGAACATATGGAGATCTACTAGTGAAACAATTTTTATGATCCCTCAAAAGAAATGCATTTGACTGGTACACCGATCTTACACCTAGTTCCGTCAACAGTTGGGAGCAACTTGAACTAGAATTTCTCAACAGATTCTATAGCACTTGTAGAATCATTAGCATGGTAGAGTTCACCAGCTCTCGTCAATGGAAAGACGAACTAGTAGTGGATTACATCAACAGATAGAGGAATTTGAACCTCAATTGTAGAGATTGTCTAAGTGAATCATCTGCAATTGAGATGTGCATCCAAGGCTTGCACTGGGGACTCCAGTATATGCTTAAAGGGATCATGCCAAAGACTTTTGAAGAATTGGCGACCCATGCTCATGATATGGAATTGAGCATTATCGCACATAGGGGTAAGGCACATGTTCAAGACCCCATGGCCACAGTCGCAGCTCTGATAAAAATTTCTTCAAAGGTAACTTAAAAGGTGACCAAGAGGATGGATCCTCCGTATGAAAGAAAAAAGGTAACCTTAGAAGAAAGGCAATCTAAGGAATATATTTTCTCGACTCTGATGTTTCTTCAATGTTCGGTGAATTATTAGTTGCTAAAGCTATAGAGTTGCTTGGAAGCAAAATGTCTAAATGAAGTTGGACGAATAAATGATCCCAACTATCGCAAGGACCATTGGTTGATTGGTCATCCAATTGAGAAGTGTTTTGTATTTAAGGACAAGATCATGCAGTTAGTCCATGAAGGATATGTAGTTCTTGAAGAAGATAATGCTTCTGCAAATTTAACAATTGTTCTCGTTGAACCCATTATTTTGGAGGTTAAGTTTGGAAGTTTTGATCCTGTCAAGGTTGAAGTTGATAGACAAGTCCTTCCTACCGAAGGATATCAACAAAAAGTTGAAGAACCTTCTATCCATAGTGA